>JAHXMU010000737.1:711370-852761 GCA_019455685.1 Philornis downsi | reverse complement strand
ATACCATCGCTTCCATAATTTTGGTTGATACACCCGGGTTTCAGAATCCTGCCAGCTGTGGCTCGCAAATCGGAGCGACACTCTCGGATCTAAAGCATAACTATTTACAGGAACGTTTGCAGCTTTTATTCCACCACAACACTTTGGTAGCTCCTAGAGATCGTTATGCTCAAGAGCTGGTAGAGATCGACACCGAATGTGTGCCTGAGAGTAATCCAGCACCACTGGTAGCGCTGATCGATAGGGCACCCCAGAATCACGTAGTGCGCTCTTCACAACGAGATTTGAGAGAACAAGATCGTCGGGGTCTTCTATGGTTGCTGGACGAAGAATCAATGTACCCGAATTCAAATGATGATACATTCCTTGAACGGCTGTTCTCACATTATGGCGATCGCGAACATCAAACTATGCTAAGAAAATGCTCAGGTCCAAAGCAGTTTGTTCTGCAGCATTTACAGGGTACCAATCCAGTATTATATAGTGTTAATGGCTGGGTGCGAAATAGCCGAGAACATCCGGCAACACGCAATGCAGGATCTTTGCTGCAAGATTCTTCCCGCGATGAAATTAGTCGCCTCTATATTGGATCCCTAACGCGTAGTAGTGGCGGCATTGTGTTCTGTGGTTCTTTTGCCGGTCTAGAAGGAACACAGTCACTCAGACGCGTTTCAAGTATTCGAAGATCCTTTACAACGGCCGGGGTTAAAAGGAATTCAATAATGTTGCAAGTAAAATTTACAGTCGACGGTATTATTGACACTTTAAGACGAACAGGAACTCACTTTGTCCATTGTTATCTTTTACAACATAATGCTGGATACCAATCCTGCCTCTCAGCAAATGCTTCCCCTAATACACCGGCACTTCAGACTACGAAGGAAGATCTCGTCAATATACCCTTATTACGAAGTCAAGTTAGTAACATCCGAAGATATACTAGTTTTTGTTATTGTACAAGTTAAAGACTGCTATAATTAAAATCATAATGCTTGATTAAACACTGTAACCTTGCTTGTATTTCCAGATGAGGGGATCGCAGGTGTTGGCCGCTGCTAGATTACATCGTTTGGGCTTCCCGGAATCTGTTCCACTTGCCGAATTCGAAAGACGATTCGGTTTATTAGCCGGAGAATGTAGCAAGGATGTTGTCATCGAACAAATATTGTCTGTCAATGAAGTTGATCCAGCGACATATCGAATAGGACCAAGCCAGGTTAGTTAGTTAAATTAATGGTAACAGCAATAAACTAGTTAAATCTTAAATTTTATTTATACGCGACATACTCAATTCTATAGAAATCAATAATATTAAATGGAAACTGTAATACATGACGGGAATGTGAATGTCGGGAAACTACTTGTTAGAGTTTATATTATTGTGATTCAGAACAAAAAACTTGTCGTTGAAGGCATAAGTCTTACAGTTTAATTTCTACAGGAAAAACGTGGTCCCCAAATATGAATAGGAACTTGATATTGGTGGCGGTAGAAAACTACTTTCCAAAAAGTTCGGTCTTCTGACTTGTTGTATTCGTACGATTTTTTCCAAACCATACGGCCGGCTTCGTTTAGTACTTAAATAATAAACACCACGTTTGGCGACCACTGGCTCGCCGCCCATGTAAACATCTGCCGAACATTCTTTTGCGTTAAATTGGCAAGTGCAATTATATTGCTTTATGCACATGGGATTTGGAACTTGAATAGCACCAAACAGTTTTGGTTTGCGTATAGATTCTGCAAAGTAATACAATGATGAAAAGTGGTCGCATGCAAAATCAAATTCAGCTGCTGTGGCATTTGGGCAATGCGGTTGGCCTTGGCCCCAATTTGGGAAGAACGACGCTTGACTGAGTTCAATGCTTGGGTTGCCAAAGTGTGAAATATCCGTATGTATTGATTCCACATACACAGCGTCATCAGGCGCCAGACGAAAAGCAGGTGGCAAACCGAGTTGTGACAAACCTGCTGGATCTAATGCGACTATGGCACCGAGTATCTGCGGTTTCATTAGCTTGCCCGTTAATCCTGATATATGGCTACCGGCACTATGACCAATTAAATATATGCTCCTGCTTTGAACTCCAGTTTCCTTTTGCAAGAATTTTATAAACTTGGCAATTTGGGCCGCTATATCAGAAAACTGTTGTGAAATGCGTGGGTAACTGATGTCGAGCGCTATGGCACTCCAATCCACCAATATTACGTTAAAATCGGCTACTCCAAGGTAAGAGTCCTTAACGACTGCGTTAGAACATGTCGTACTCTTGCCAGCCCAGCCATGGATAGAAACTCTGCAATGATTTGGATGAGATTCATGTATGTTAATATGATTATCATACTTGGTTTCTTCGTACTCTGCCAGTTTACCTTACAGGCCATTTGGGGTTAAAGTTAGATCGCATCAATGCTTTAGCATCTCCTACACGCAGGATTTGTCGTTCGTTTGGGTTTAATTTTGTGTAGAGGTCATAATGGATTCGTTGGCTGCCCGAATAACGGAATCGAGGGTTTAATAACGCCTTCAGCTCATTTCTCAACATATCCTGTACAACACTAAATATAGATGTGTCACAATCGCCGCGATTATACGATAATCCAGTAACGCAGGGACCTATGTGGATTATACACATCCCATTACCAAAGACAATAAACTGTACAATAACCAAATTGTGAATAGTTTAATTGAGACAAGTTGTCTCAATTTATCTCTTTGTATTTATGCATGTAAACTAACCGCTCAAATATAATCCTAGTTGCAGTAAGATATAGTACATTGTAAGTTTCATAGTCTTCAAGTAATTATTACAAGTGGAAACGATACTGACTTAAATGGAATTCAAAATATCTTTTGGACCACAAGATCAACGACCATCACGTTGCGCGTACTGACGAATAATGTGAGATGTTCTAAAGGCTCATAGTGTTAAAAGAACTTGTGGAGACATTTTGACTTGTTTGAACAAGTAGTCGAACTAACTGGCATACTGACATGACGAGTTACTAGTATATGCGCCGTTAACGGTGAATGTGTTCTAAGTCGTAAACTTGGAATGGATCAAGTTTATTATTTTTGTTTTGCTTTGTTTATTACGTGCAGAAGTATATTGACCTAACGCTACCTGAAACGGGTTTTGCTAAATCATAATACTGTTTGTCTTAGATAATGTTTCATTTGGGTTGTAAGCGAGTTGCCTTAAATGAATATATTGTCGGAGTCACTAAGGTTTTGGGTTTAGCTTGAGTTAATTATTCAACTATTAAACCAATTACTCATGTCAAAGGTAGCGATATTTGAATTGTATGGGTATGTGCGTAGAATGTTAAAATATAGATTTTTTCAGAAAACAGGGATTCAAGTTGTTCGAAAGATCACTTTTCGGGAAAACCGGTTGCGTTTTATTCGACGAAAAAGAAAGTTGGATGTTCTCTTTGAAGCAAAGTTAAAAGAAAATATACGTATTTATGCCAATAGAGGCTATTGTTACCAAAAAACCAATCGGCATGGCATTCAGCAACTATTGCCAGTATTTTTTGAACAGAATCTGTCTTTTAGAACAGAAATTAAACTAATGTATAAAGGAATGATCAGAGACTTATTAGTTGTACTAGTTTCATAAGTGATGGAAATTTTTCAAAATTATAAAACTGACAGAGCGGAAGGAAGAAAACGATATACATAGGTAGTTAGTTAGATATATTCATAAATATGATCTGGACACAGTAGTTCTAATTATTATTTTTGCATAAAGTGGTAACTAATCAGAAAAAATTAATTTGATAATTTTTTGAAGAGTTTGAGAAAGATATCGGAGCGGTGATTGGTGAGATAATCTTCTGTGATGTCACGTTAGCCAAAGCATCCTAATTAGCTGTATTTCGTACATTATGTAAAATTCCTTTATATCCCATTGTGTCCTTTCTTTCCTTACACTAGATATGATGGGGCTCGGAGAACTCAGATTCGGATTGCATCCGGAAAAAGTAACTGTTTGGTGCGCATTATTTCGAAAATGACGCTGGAGGAACCTCAAAAGGATGCAATCCAGAGGCGTTCATTTAAATGACATTGCATTTCATACATAATGGCAAGGTCCAAGCATTATAATGAAATAAAAGTTTCATCGAAATCATAGCTTTACATGCGCTTTATTTAATAGATAGAATACTAACAAGTAGAAACTATTGTTGGGCCGTTTAGGAATGTGTTTTCTAAACGCTTAAAATACCGCAACTCGAATCATCTAATTTTCATATAGTTGGACTTGCTAATGGCTAATTGATTTTGAATGGCTTCAACATGCACCAAAAAAATTTTTTTTAATAAATTTAGTAAGCCAAATTTAAATAATTGGGTTGAAGTTCTCAGAATTTGTAGCTTTCAGCATATCTAGTTCGCCTTTACGAAGAATATTAGTATAAAATTGTGATGAATGAGTGTGGAACTGCAGAATGTGTTCCATGTATGTGTTTTTGGTACATTTTCCAATGGTTACGATTGGTATGCAAGTATTTTTTTAAGTCGGCTTTAGTTTTCGAGGCATCGCCTATAAACAATTCAACGGAGGTTTGGATGTATCACAGCCCAGCAATATTTTTGCCAGCGATTTTGGTAAAAGTTATTCGTGCAAATACTGTTGGTATTGAAAGTTTTTGATGACTGCTGCTTCCATAGTTTTCCAGATTTATTTCAAAACGGTGCAAAATTATTTTTCAGTTTTGTAATTATTTTGTTATATTTCACGAACTGTCATAGCGTAAAACAATTATATTTTGAAACCATTAGCATTTTTCAATGGTAAGCTAACGTGATTAAAATCAGCGTATGCTGATTTCCCCAGATTTTCAACAAAAATAAATTCATGCTCAGTGTTATAAAACAAGCAAATATTTTCTATCATTGCTTTCATGGCCCATTATCCAAAATGTCTGGAAAATTTCCCTGTAGTTATGCAAACAAAACAAGTATATAAATTAGGCGTTAACGCAATTGATCTCGGATCATATGCACCTCATAATAGGGATGACTGATAAGTGTCTTTGTCTTTAAATGGTGCCAATAGGCATTCTAAAAGGCACTTTTCGCTATTCACTTTACTATTTGAACTTTTTTTTTTTTTTGAGCGTTCGGATTTAAGAAATACGCGTTTTTGACTTTGAAAAATGTTTAATTATTTCAGTGAATCTGACGCCATTAATGGCGACCAAACATTCCGGAAATGCTCCCCGCGCTCACACTGCACAAAGAAGTGCATCGTTTGAAAACCCCTTTCAAAATGTAAACGGGTTTGCCCAAAATCGGTAAAAAGCATGTCCCAAACCCGCTGTCTTAAACCTAACTATAATTTGTCGATATTACCTGTTTTGAATTTCATTGTGTATGTGCTTCATACACACTGTCTGTGTGTAGGGACTTTTGAGCATAAAAGGGTAAAAGTGGACCGAAAAAATAAAGAGCCAACCGTGTGGCATATAACGACTGTAACATTGACAAAGTATTTTAAAATATATTTTTGCAGAATTTATTATCAAATTTTAGCTCTGTTTAGCAAACCTTTAAGTTGTAGTATCTCATTTGTTGCTTCGGATATTGCTTGAATACCACTTATTCTGTCTGTGGCTCAGTTTAGAGAAAGAAACGCAATTATGCAAGAAATAACTGCAGGCTGCCAGATACCAAATATAAGAAATATTACACAGGTTTTGTGTTTTGTTAACAAATTTTTTTTTAAAAACATACCGTTTCACAGAGATAACAATCATAAATTAGCTGAGGCACAGATAGGAAGTAACGGCAATAGCAAATGTAATCTTCAACTTTTAACAAGTTGTCTCATTAAAATGTATAATAATTCAGAATATGTTTCGCTTTTTCCCACATCCAAAATGTCAAGTCCAAAATGTTAAATGACTTAAAATATATGAAAAATTAAACTATTTCCTTATGGAACTCGTTTTATTCTTACTTGGATTATTCTTACTTTATTTATTATATTATAAAAGAAAAAAGGAATTTTACATAGTTCCGACACTCATTTGATTCTTTCAAACTATTGAATTAAACTCTACAGGTTGTGTCACGCGAAGTTTTTGCAAATATCTGTACTATTCGAGATAATTGGAATAAATAGATAAATTTCGCAGAATTGGTTAAGAACGGAAAGGCTGATATTGTTCTTGAATGCCTCTAAAAATGGACATTTATATATGAAAAGTCGGAATTTTCAATAATACAGTGGTCTTTTGTATATCTCGTATAGACGAAAAAATCTAGGCGAATTCACAGCATCTGGTAACCCTATTAATGTCTGAGGCTGATGTATGCAACATTTAAATATCACTGTGTCCTCTAAACATGTCTATCTTATACAATAAAATGTTCGTCGGTGATTGCATCATTTACTAAAGTATAAACGCGTATTTAGATGCTCTTAAACTATTTTATTGTTGAACGAGGGTGAGGCTGAGATCTGTAAAAATGTATAAAAAGTGTTATACATATATCGGCTCATAAAAAATAGGAAATATTTGAGCAGAAAACAAGGAAACAAGAAAACAGAAGACAGACATCTCACGTCGCAGGTCAAAGACTGCGAATTGTCATGTTTCTGGTGTGCAAAACGTGACAGCTTCTTCAAATGAATTACAAACAAATTAGTTCACTGGTTTGTAACGAATAAGCAACAATTAATTAACGTTGTCAATTAACTACATCAAGAGTTATTAAGCATTTGTATAAACTAAATGCGATTTGAATTGAATTTGCCCCTGGCTATATTTGGCTTTCATTACAATGCGTTAAATTATAACGACATTTTTGAGCTCCTCTGTATAGTAATTTTCCGGAATGATGTTATCTACAGATTGGCTAATGAGTGTTGCTGCATTAAGAAATTCCAAATTGGTTAAAAAACCCATATAAATTGTTTTTTCTCATTCATTTGAAAAATTACATATTTTTGATTATTTTAATTGTTACAAGTTCTCATTAATAGTTTTTAAAAAATAATTGGATTTAAATAACCTCCACAAGTGTGATGTCATTATTCATTAATGCTCGCAGGGCCGCATCGGGAATTGATTCAATTGTGATTCGAATACATTGCTTTATATAATCCAAATTTATTTATTTATTTTTTTTTTTTTTGTTTTTTTTTTTTTTTTTTGCTTTGTAGACTTCCTGTTTTCAATGACCCTACAGCGTAAAATCATGTTTACTAAGGTCAGGAAAACTTGAGAGCCCAACAGAATGTGAAGTTTCTTGAAATAAGTTTAATAGGGAATTTTCGCACCAGTTATGCCATAGCAAATCTGGTTATGTCAGAAAGTGTACCGTCTTGTTGAAATCACAAAAAGTTGAAAGGAATTTTCTTTCGCCATAGTTCTAGTCAGAAAATCAACCATTAGTAACTTTCGTTAGCCACCTTATATTTATGTACATGTGTATGAGAATATATTTTTATTCCTTCATTAAATTATTCTTGCCAATAGAATGTTATGATCCGGTTATTGCAGCTATTTCGAGTTTACTTGCATTAGTCATAGTCGCACTGCATATCTAACACTTCCCTTCTGTGTTATCTAACCATTTAATGACACGAACTAAAAATTTGTTGACATGGGCAAACATTTTTAGCCATTAAAATTATGTGACTTAAGCTAGAATTATAATAATCGGCTCCTGCTCATACATGAGTTACATATGAGATAAAGAATTTCTTAACCGTACGATATTTACGATTGTTTTTTTTTTAATAAATAATTTGTTGGCTAACTGAGAACGGAATAAATGATACACACATGTTCCTTTACAAAGATTACGGCATGGCCAAGTGATCATACAAGAATACTTGAACGATGATCTTTGCTAAGGCCATTCTTACTTGCTGTTAATATTGGTAATTTTGACCAAATGTTGGTCTTTGACTGATGTTGGAAATGTTTTCGATTTTTTTTGTTACATAAACAAGATAATTGCAAACATATTCTTAAAAAGTCGCCAAAAAAAAGCCTTTGACTTTGCTTCAAAAAAGAAAAAAAAAACGGTACGAAAAACGGGTTTGACTATTTACAGCAATCATAGTAAATTCATTTATTTAGCAAGTACCTACATATAGCGTAAGTTTCATATTTATTTATTTGTCTACAACCTCGCTTGGTTAATGACCGCTCATGTCAAAGAATTCCAAATATTTCGATCGTATGCCCTTCTTCCCTCAAAGCACTCGGGTTTTCGAAGGCATTCATGGCCTTGTCGTCTACGGAAACATCTAATCTTGAAAAGGATTCGGTTAAGTGTAATTTTGATATGTAGTTTGCTTTAAATACTGTAAAGCGTCAATGTACTTACTTGCATTAAGACATTATTTGTGGTCTTAAAATATTGTAAACGTTCTAGGTCATATCTACAAAATTTCTAGCACTTGATGAGTAATATCATAATAATGATATTTATTCGCGTCTGAGTGACGTCAAACCTGTACAAATCAGTAAAAGCTATGTGAGTTGGGTATTCGTTGGGGGGGAAAAACAAATTCCCTTTGTATCGCATGAATGTGATATGAGAAAATTGTCACATTCATTGAATTCATACGCAAGGAGTTTGCTGTATTGGGGATGTCGAACCTCTCCTTTCAAATTATTTTTTTACACTTGCCGATTACACGACTGTTCAAAGTGTTCGCCAGCGCTTTGATGCAACTGTCCTTCAAAGAAAGATAAATTGTTGTATCGGTGTTGAATCACACGAATCACAAATCATTTAAGGGACCAATTAGGGGCGAATGAAATTATTTTCGTTACAGTTATTTAAGCCAACGGTAACGATTTCACATTTTTTTCAATACCAAATAATTGTCAATGATTTCTGTACATTACTGTTGAATTGGTTGTTAAAATTTCGCAGTTATTTGACAGAGGAATTGATGTAAAAAAGATTCATATTGCAAAAGATGTATTGCCATGCATTTGTATTGAAAAGAATAGATGTCAATGTATGTAACTAACAAAAAGGACATATTCTCTTTATGAATTTCGTAATCTGGACCCTTTCAGAATAACATTCCGAAATCAGACTACAATTTGATTGGGTCCTTGATAAAACATATTAAAGAATTGCAACACAGCTCAGCAAAAAGAACATTTATTGACGATACAATCTGAAAGAATTTGGTCAAGGATTACGATCTGCGGAGCCTGTTAAGTTCAAGATCAAATTTTGCGATATTAGTGCGTTTTTGGTACCATTATATAGAATAATAAATAATTTCGAAATGTTTAATCTGTTTTTTTTTTTTTTTTTGTTTCTGATCATTTGCTAAAAATGAGCTTTTTACAATTTCTAGTGCTCCTCGTTCCATCATTTAGTTTAATGTTTGATGAGTGAATGGTTAAATTGGGATGATACTTTGAACATACCTCTTCAATAATAAAATATCAATTGAGATGAGATGAATCATTTCATAATTTAATTTGTTTACGGTTTAGCTGCAATGCTCGTATAAAATCTAGAAACATAAAATCGCTGTTATTTAAGTTGATTTACTTTACTTCTCCGAAATTGATGTTGGTACCAAAATGATAATTTTAATTTACATTAAAGTTTAATATTTGTGCAATAGTTTCTTTTTTTTTTGAATTTTCAATTTAGTGATGCATTTGTACGATTCAATTTCATTTTAATCCATTTAGGACCATCAACTTTATATATCGTACTTCTTGCTGCATTTAAGGAGTTAAAAATGTGTAATGAAATCTACCTTCATAACAATCAGGCCGCTAGCTATCAATAAATATCGGGTCATTTATAAAAATTGGATCAATTACAAATAGTAAAACAAGGTGAGACTTTAATCCCTTATACATTAAATATAAGAGTCTAGCAAAGACTTTTATTTCTTGGAGCCAGAGACAAAATTCTTTTGCTAAAATCTACTACCAAGCGTAAAGCGCGTATCTTTTACATACTGCCACTTTTGATCACAAAGTGTTTTTTATTTACTGCCTGCTTTTTTTTGTTGTCCGTAAACGTGTACCCAAACCGTCATCATAAACGTATGAATTGTGGTAATACCACTTTCACTATCGAATTGAAATTATAAGCACATAAGCACAGATTTCAACTGCCGCCGATGATTCCTCTTGGCTGAATTATACTTCTGTCAACCAAACGACCGGTAACGTTTGCTGCGCGTTGTGTTTTTAAATGGATTATTTTCGTGAAGTTTTAGTTGTAATTAGTACAACAGGTAATTCCATGTACAATTTTGTACATTAAGATGTATGAATGCATTCTTATGCATATGCATGTGTATAGGTTTGCATTTCCGACGTCACGCTGAGCTCCAATTATATGAATGTGGAAGCATTGTGTTTTTCTTTTCATGGTCAAGTTCTCGGGCATCCACAACAATGCCGTAAAAGCCAGGGGAACAACAGTGACACAAAAGATAAATTAATACTCATATCATTCCGCTGATAGCCACTGCCATTCCGAATATGATTGTTATGCGATCTTAGTCATTCTCATCAGTAGTGCGCTGCAATAGACATGTATATCAGTGATCGGCGGTTTGCGAGATTGTTTTATTCGTAGTACGTTTGACGATAAGATATAAAATTGATATTCAAATCGCATATGATCGATTTATTGCCCACAGTTCATGTGTATTGAAGCCAATAAAGATGTTGACGGGACAGCGACTTGTTCTCCATCTTATGATGCCGGTTCACAGCATTTAAATATAACTTTGGCAGCGCTTCATACGCAACATGACTACATCAACATGTTGCTACAGTTGTGTTCACAGCGAAAAGTTGCCCAAGAGATGTGGCGTTTGTTTTTGTTGCTCTACTGCTTGGCAAGTGCTTTTGTTGTTAGTAAACGTGTATGTAGCACCGATAACTTTTAAATTATTCACATTGTGCTAAAAAATTATAAGACTGTAATATATTTTCTTTCAAGCCGATGATAAATCAATGGCTGTCATTTACTCTTTCCAAAATGATCTCATCTAAATGTTCACAATGATTACGTTGAAAACGATCCAAGTAAGAAGTGTAATTTTGTGTAGTTCCTGGTAACGTAATATAAGTTTTAAAATTATTGACTTTTACAAATTTCACATTTTTAAGGAAATACATATTTGGGTTTCCTGTATTTTTTAAGGCTTTGGATGCATTAACCGAGATTAGAGAAATTTTGCCAGAAACCAATAGTTAAACCATTCGGGTATAACAGAAGATGTTAACTACGATCATTAACTATTTTCAGAACACTCACGTTTCATTAGTCATTACAACAACTCATTACATTTTCTCCAGTACAGTATTTCGAGAATATGGCAGCAGCACCTTCAGACTAAGTGTTTCGAAAATAACATATTCTTAGTGGTTCTTATGGAGATTGAACATATTTAAAATGTTTTCCAACAATAATATACAAGGGCGTTCCCGAAACTAGCCGATAAGACGTTTGAAAAAAAATCATTTTGGTGAAAAGTGGCAACCTTATAAAACATGTTTTAAGTTTCAAGGCGTTGTCTAGTATTTTTATTTGAGCCACCAAAAGTAAACGATCTCAGTGAATTTGTAAACATGAAAAAAATTGGTCGTCGTTATATAATTCAATATTTCCATTTGACAGGTCTCAATCCAACCAATATTAAGACCGAGGTAGATTCTATTTTGGGGGAGTCTACTGCTTTGTTTTCAATTGTAAAATATTGAGTAGCAGAGTTCAAACGAGGCATTTGGCGAAAAAGAAAGTGTTGTTTCATCAAGATAATGCTCCAGTTTACACATCCATTATTGCGATGATCAAAAATAAACTAAGGGATTTTGTAAATAGTAATTGATTTCTATAAATATTTTGACGGCTAAGCTTGAGGTATTTTCCTACAAATAAATTTATTCGAAATAATATTTTCATTGTTAGGAATTGTAAACCTCGTTCTGCTTTGAAAAAATGTATGCTTTTGGTTGCTTGTTGAGTTCTGTAATTTGTTTTTTTTTTCTGTTTAAATTGAATTGAATTTTATTATCCTAGAAATACCAACTTAAACTGTAATTTCAGCGGAAAGATGAAAAAACCTGAAGAAGGCATTTGGCACCGAAGTAAGCGTCACAGGCAATTTTTTTGTGTTCGTAATGAAATTAATTTCTCAATCTTTGTGTATTATTTTTTATTAAATTGAAAATGTACAGATGACAACAGATTAAGAGCTCGTTTTATGTTTTTGTTTTTCACATTTTGTTTTTTGTGTAATGAAAATAAATTTTGAATTTTGTTAATGACAGCTTTTACTCAAATAAGAGTGTACATATGACGACAAAACAAGTCAAAATTGAATATTTTTCATATTATATTATCGGGTCATTTTTCATTTTGAAACAATTCCCGTATTTAGATTATAAAAATAGCCCGGAAATCAGAGAACTATGGGCCACAATTTAAGGTGACACTTTATACGAAATTTCTCCCAATTTTGTATAAAACAGTTCTGAACGATTCTTCGAAACGGTTAATTTTTCTGCGACTAATTTTACCTATCTCTTCCATCAGTTGTAGCAATCAACAAATGATCTGAATCATCAGAATTTTATATGTGATTTAATTTTTGCTTTTATTTCTGTGAAGTTTAATCATGAGCACAATGCCCATCACCACCTAATTAAAACGGAATTGCTGACTACCGGAGTTATGCATGGCAGTCCTCTAAATCAACACCAGCCTCAACTTGCTGGTACAATTTGAGTGAATGATTGACAATTAAATGGTCATTTATTCCGGTGGCACCGCACCAGTCAATTAAAGAGCCACAATTGTAAGTGATGGTGCATCGTTTAGTAATAATATAATGAACCGTTGCAGTTGCTTACCCAGTCAGTGACCTAACGATGGGTGAGTGTAAAGTATAGGCACACGAGTTCAGATGATGATTTCTGCTTTTACATTTATGTGCGTACGGTGGGGTTAGAGGATTCGCGACCAAAGAGGAGAAATTCACTTCGTATTTGTATGCTTGTACATGGCCCCCATGAATAGCAAGTAAACGATTATATAGGGGTTTAATGCCTTAGTGTGCCATCTTTGGTGGCTGCCATAGTCATCCAAATTTAAAGCAGTGACTGTGCCGAACTTTAAGCTGCCGTCTTAGTACGCTTAAAATACCTTATGCGCCCTGATCATACTTGTAATATATTTATTGTGCGTTAAATGACAATTAGCCGTAACAGAATACAACCGATGTACTGCATTATGGCGTAGTCGTCGTATGTGGTGGCGATAAACGCTATTACCGCTGCGGTTGTTACGGCCAAACTTTCATTGCAAATGCATTCTCATTGTTCGGTCAACATGTTGGATGGATCTCATACCAAATGCGGCGCTGAGGAAAACGAACTTGGCTCGTTCGATGGTGCTGTCACCGCAACACCGCACCGTCGGAATGGGCGAAACTCTGCCGAATTTGTGTGGCACCATCAAATAGTTTGCTTGCCAGTGTGTATGTGTAGTTTTAACAATTTCTCTGCGGCCGTAAACGGCGCATGTGCGCACGCTAAAGAAATACCAAGTCAGTCCCGTTGTAATCGCGATAGCATAACAATCGAATTGAAAATTTACGCGAATTCAGAAAGAAAATTGAAAGCGTTGCAGACGCCAAGCCAAGCAACCAGCAAATGCTCTATGGTCGCTGTGAAAAGGAAAAGTGTTTTCAAGCGAAACGGTGTTTCATAAATAAAGGAATGCTTGCAAAAAGAATGTAAAACAGTTGAATACCTGGTGCATTCATATCGGGGAAAAATGGATAAGTTTTATGTAAAACAGAAAAGGGTTCCAAAGGCGCGCATAACCGCGGCCACAACCAGGGCAATAGAAGCGCAAACTTGTTCAAACGACAGCCCGCCAACATCAAGTGGGAGAATATTAGGAGTAGGAAAGTTCTATTCCAAAATAAGGCATACAATTGAGGACAATTTGACGCCAAAGATAAGCGGCAAGCTTTACAAAACGAGCAGACAGTCAAAGTCAATGACCGCATTGAGTACCATCGGCACGCCTATGGGCAAGTATACCCCGAACAGAAAAGCTACAGGATCACCTGAACAGAAAGTTGTCGTTGATGATTCACAAAAGGAATGCCATAACTTTTCGCCAGTATCGAATTATTGTATGCAAACAACAACTTCACCCCGCTATCTGGACAGCGATGATGATGAAGCCCAGTTGAGTTTGAATCTGGTCAAAACTTCATTAGAAGACGAAATATTTGAAGAACTTGAAAAGGTGGCCCATGACGAAAATAAATTGAACGCTGTGCTTAAAACGTTTGATAAGATAATATTTGATTACAACGATCCCCTGCCGCAACCAAAATGTAATAATAACCCACCCGATCAGTCACCATCTTCGACACAAACAGCAAAAACAGGTGTCGAAGGTGTCGGTGTTACAAACACCAGCGATCAAGCAAAGTCGAACGCCGAGCACGATTATCCTAAATTAGAGAAGTCATCATCTAGTCTGTCGCTCACGCGCCGAAAGTGCTATCAATCTCCTGATTCGCCTTGTTTGCGGCAAATGAGGCATGTGTTTGCCCAACAAGAAAGATCCAAATCAGTGTGGGAACTTTCCAACGCAACAAAGATCCCAATTTTAAAGGCCATACCTTTGCAAAAGAGAAGCAAAAGCTTTTGTTACCAAAACAATACAAAAGCAAACCCAACCTTACCAAATGAAAACGATAAGAGGTTGGCGCCTTTAAAAAAACCTAATGATATTACTCAGGTTAGTGCGGGCAAAACCAATAACAACACGTACAACAATAGTAAATTCCAGGCTTCTAAACATCGCAAAGTTGAAATGGAGCCTGTGAGAACGGCCACCAAAGTAACACGAACAGAATCGAAGACAAAACCAAAAAGAAACACGTTGAATTCAAATCTAACTCCAAAAACAGCCATAGCACGCAGGAGCAGAACTAGTGACGAACTCTTGGACAAGTGTTTAGAGAAAGGCCAGCAGATACTGCGCACAGTGGAGTCACTAAATACGCAGCGCTGCCAAACCACAACCAACAGCAGGAAGTCTGTTGTGAGAATGAAGTCCAACGCTAACAATAGCAGTAAAAAAAGCTCTAGAGATAACCTGACATCGAGACACAAGCAACTTCAGCATAAATTCAACTATGCAAATGAAGAGAAAATTCTGCCGCCGCCTTTAGAGACATGTCGAATTATACCACCTGTCTTGGGCGAAACATCGGACAAACATGCAGAACTTTTGGTAAATGTTGTCCAACTGACAAATACTGTACGCTCAACACCACACCGACAAATGTCTACAGATAGTGGTATTGTGCACAACTGTTGCTCCATAGATTTTATGGAATCCAGTGCTCAGCTAAGTTCAAAAGGTCCCGAATCGGATTCTGATGATTCCGGCCATATTTCTAATGAAAATATGGACATCACCAATAATCATCAGCACCGTACACCATTGACAGTCTCAAGTAGTCAAGTCCCAAACTCACAATGTTCGATGCTTTCATACAAACCAAGCCTGGCATGCCATGCATCACTACAATCCCACCAAATTGCGACAACGATGACTCCTCGTATCTGTACGACATGTCGTATTGCCCAAGTGGACGCCGTTAAGATCATTCGGACGCACCTGGAAATCTACCCCAACTTCACCAAAGAGGTAACTATTAGGCTTCACTAAGGTGGACAGGATTGGCTTGGTAGTAGTTAGTAAATATGAAGGATCAGTGGATGCAATTCTTCTTTTAAAATTATGTATCTTACTATGGTTATAAATACAAATAAGCGCTTACATGTTTATATGCACATATTATTATATTATTGGAATAAATTGAAAAGTTTACAAACTGATGGTGTATTTTTGCTGGTTTCAATTGTTAACAAATAAGTTTTATTAGTCCTTATTAACTTTTTGCAAAATGCTTATGAACTTATATTTTATGCACTGGAAGTGACTCCCCAATTATCGCGGCAGTCAAATTATGTTATGTTATTGTGAATAAATCCATGTATAAAAAATATTCTACAGCAATCAAACCCGGGGCTGGCTCCCATATCTACATATGTACACAAAATGGTGATTTTGAAAGGAGATATCATAAGCAGTATACAAACAGGGGTTTTACAAACATTATCGGTTTCTATTGGTTGCAATAATTAAGAACTTACTGTATGTATAGTACCATACATATACACTTGCTCCATTGCGTACTTCCAAAAAGGATCATTTGCGCAGCCCATTTCGCTTCTTATGTGCCTATATCCCGGTAGGATTGGCAGAGAGTCATCTACTATGAACTGCTCCTCTACGACCAAACATTTGATTCGGACCTGTAATGTCAATAATTGGACCGTCTGAAGAAAGTAATCACCCAGCTTTGGCCAATAGAAGATAAATTGTGTTTCATCAGGATAATGTCAGCCCGTACAAATCAATGATGACTCGTCAGAAGCTCCGGAAGCTTCGTGGGGAGATTCGTATACATCCACCTTATTGTCTGGACTTGGCACCACATGTTTCTGTCCATGGCTAATGATTTTGCTGGTGAAAAATTCGTCTCAAGAGAAAGTTGTGAAAACCGACTATTCCGGTTTGTTGTCAATAGGGATACAGTTTTCTAAGAGATAGGCATAATGGAACTACCTTAAAATTGGTAAGATGTTATGGAAAAAAATGGTGCATATTTGTTCTAAATCGAATAAATCTAACTAAGCTAAATGAAGCGACCTTAGTAAAATTGTGCGAAACTACGCGTTAGGGCGCCATTGAAAAAAACCCTTTAGAAAATTCATAGAGAAGATGTCAGCGGAAATTCTTAACATAGTTACACAATATTTTGTATCGAAATTTTGACATTGAAACGAACTTTTGTGAAATTATTTCGACACATATGATACTTGCGATTCGGCGATTTGTTGGACAGCTAATTTGGTAGACATTTGAGCACTCTAGACATTAATTTTAAGTGAGTCTAAAAAAGAATGTGTGTTAGCTCACTGAATGCCAGAATTTCTCCTATATCTTATTCATCGGATGCAAGGGAATTTGTTTTAGATATAAATTTAAGGCGGTTTTTTTTTAAAATTCTTCACAAAGGACCTCTATTGTAAGAGGCCGCTCAAAGCTTGAGTTTGACCACTCTCACCAAGTCGGCATCGGCATACAGTTCATGCAACGCAGATACTTTGCGTTAACGATGATGAGTTCAAATATTTTCTGATTCATTTTTCTCGCGAAGATTCCCAGCACTGATTCAACTGCATGTGTCATAACCCACGATTCTGCACCATGCAGAAATACTGTTAAAACCAATGGCTGGTACAGAAGGATTTGTGTTTGTCAAGAGGAGGCTTTGTAATTAAATCGCTTGTTTAGCTTATAGTAACGTCTGCTTATAAACAATACTCTCTTAATATACAGACTTACGTCATTAACTTTCTTCACAGTAAAGCCGAGGTATATGAATTCATCCATCGCTCTTAACTTCACATAGCATCCCACATGAGTAGACCCTTTTTGTCGTTGAAACAAATAATTTAGTTTTGTTCTCGTTTACCACCAGACCCATTTTTGCAGATTCTTCCTCAATGCCTGAGAAAGAATAACATCTCGAATCTGTATACCAATAATGTCTATATCATCGGTATAGGCAAGTAACTACAGCTTTTTGTTTAAGATGGTAGCAGTCGTATAAACCGTAATTTCCCCCATAATCATCTCCAACTTAATGTCAGCCAGTGTCGTCCTACAAAGACGTGTAGGCTTCCCATGAATACCAAACTTGGCCATTGGTTCGTAAAATTGTTGCCACATCGGACTGCCAATCTGCTATTTTCTGCTTGTTGGCATCAGCTCATCTCCGCCGGTATTAAAAAGTCCTGCCGGTTGGCCATCAGCACTTACAGCTTTATTTTTTCTTTACTTGTGTTGTCGTCTGGAACTAGCAGTTTCCTCCATAATTGCAGCCAGCTCTGTGCATCTGTAACCAAATTCCCATATCTGTCCATGCAGGAGGGGACTTTTTTTCTGCACCTTTTGTATCAGATCTTTTAGTAGAATTTCAGGGCTTTATCTCCATTCCTACATTTTCCTATATGTTCACTCTTCTGATGTTGCCACAACCGTTTTTTCCGCCTAAAAAGTCAATCCTTTCCTTTCAGCATCCTTTTCCTCAGACTCTATGCGACATTCTTCATCGTACCAGGTGTTATTTGTGCACGGATTTTCATACTTAAGTACGATTTTTGCGGTAGTTGCCATGGTGTGCGCAATATGTTACCGCTTTGTTGTGTCATTAATATAAGGATTAGGGGCGTTTCATTGTAGTAGTTGGTGGATTACTTAAATGTTACTTAAGATTAGCGCCCTAATGATGCTAGTTTTGGGGCTGCCGATGATCCTAGTGTGAGCTGAGATTCAGTCACAGATGTTACGCACTCATCTAAGACGCATCGATGTTAGCATACCGTTTAGGCTTTTTAACTAGTCGCCTTTTCCCCTTAGCTACCATCAGACGGATGTCGGATAGCACTACCAGGTCAGAAGTCGTAACCTGCAAAGGATTCTGGTTGTTCCCAAGTGAATAACATGTTGTTTAAATTGAATTCGCAACAAATAGAATTGTAAACGGAATTATAGATATGGTTCTCAAAATTGAAATGTAATTCTTTTTCCATTGGGAAATAATTTTTTATATACAAGTTAACACGGTATCACATGAGGCGCAGTGTCAGCAATTTAGTATTTAAGTTTACGATAGGTGTTATTCTTTAGAATGTTGGAAGTTAGTCTTTTAAGGAAACTCAAATAAAGAAGTTCAGTCCGATTGAGCTCTAATAAAGAACCAACGCATTTTAATAATTTACATACTTCTAAATATTTTTTATCCATTTTAATTAGAAATCGCCCATATTGCCAGAATCTTTGGCAATATTCAGACTGATAACTCACACGGAGGTATTTTAGGTGAATATCACACGGTCAATTTGGGGTAAACAACAGAGATATTTTGAGATCTAATGTACTTGGGGCAATGCCCTGTCCTGATGCTCTAAGGGGTGTTATGTGAAGAGCATCGTTTTTTCTCCGTTGGAGGCCTTTTTGACGTTGTCTGAAGGCTCCCGTTTAGTCCATTCCTCTTAGAAACGCGCCAAATGAGGTCATTGTCACGACTATCAACCTCTGTTTTTGATATATGCACATTTTTCTGATTTTTCATACTTTGAAACAAAAATGAGCGTGTTCTACCCATAAGCAAGCAACGCCGAGGGTAATTGCACACAATGATGGGTACAATCAGTGTTGCCAATTTAGATTTTTTCGGCTAAATTTAGACTATCTTCAACATGTTTAACAGGCAAAATTTGGATTTGACTTCAACCTTTTTTTCGGGGTTTTTTGAAAAATTTTTTAGATTTTTTTTTTTTTTTTTGCTTTTTTTTCTAAAAATTACTACAGTAACATTCACCTTAATGGAAAACTATGTGACTACGGAAAGGTCCTGCGGCGTTTGGAAAAATTGTTTTGCATATGAATTAAAGAATCTCGGATTCAGAACCTCCGTCCTCGGCCCATTGCGCGCGAAGGTAGGTTTGCTGTGGAATAGCTTGGAAAAATGTTTACGAAGTAGAAAATTGCAAATTATTCGAACGCAAATTTGCGTAGAAAAATTAACATTTTAATGCTTTCTTACGAACTATTAACGAATTTGTATATTAGACAAGGCAAAAATATTAAAAACATAAAAAGATTGACTTTAGAACCTTAAGGATGATATTAAAATCTAATTGCTACGGAAATTAATTAAATAATTGGATAATGTTTAATCCTGTCGTACTTGGGTCTTCTTTATTAAGTAATAATAAATGAAAATTTGATACAGGGTAGAATTTTAATAAGTTTCAACTTATGAATTTTAAATCCATGCATAATTATATTATGAAAACACACAAATTTCTTATTTGAAGTTTTTTTTTTTGTTAGGACAGTCCTTTTCACTGCTTGATGGTGTGCGTGCACATCGAATGAAACGTATCCGAGTTAAAATTTATGATAGAGTCGTAAAAAAGTTCAACAGTTTTGGACAAATGTTAATATTTCCTTAATCCCGTAAGAAAAATAATAAAAAAAAAACAATGCCGAAAAAATTTTAATTCATCGGCTCAAGCCGATGTCTTGTTGAATATACCGTTTAAATCAGCATTTGCGGTAGATTTTAGAAAAGTTGGGTTCGGCTGATAATATTTAAATCAATGATTCACTTTTAATGCAACCCAATATAGCTGTTTGTTCTGATGGGTAAAAATACGCGATATAAGTACACGTTTTGTTATCTGAAATGAATCAGAATATGATTCTTGTTATTTTTACGACTTTAAAAACAATTATCTCACAAATATTAAGATATTATTCGGATCTTTGAACATATTAATTCAAGTAAATAATTTGTTAATCAAAAATGACGCTTTAAAAATAATAAATTTCTTTGTTTGGCCATAAAAGCTGTTAAAAAAATGATAATATTTTAAATTCTATCCTAAAGTTATTGGTTCTAATGGAAAAAACGAAGGAAATGCTACTGACTGGATGGAAATTACATTTTTTTGTATTTCTTATGAAATTTTAAATCGTATTCAGTGAGTTTGAACGCATTCTATTTTTAAACTCACTCAACGGGATCCACACACTTTAACGACGATTCCGAGCATCAGTTTAAGAAGCATTTACTAGACACATGGATCGAACCCACAATCATAAGAATGATAGTCGAGTGCACCAACCATCGCGCCATAGCCGGCCACTAAGCAAAGACATAATGCCAAACAAACATATGTTATTTTTTCTTTCTGTAAACATGATCTAATTTGTTAAAGTTAGAATATGATCGTAAGCGGTGATGTAATGTAAATTCGAAATTATCTAAGATAAAAAACGACAGCATTTTCAGCAATTTTCATTGGCCGTGTGTTAACCCAAAATACCACTTTTCTGGTTCAGTACCTGACGACTATAACTATATGATTATATGATTCTTATATGTGCCCAAAAAAGTAAACAGTTTGGAAATTTAGGAAATAATTGGATTATCTTTTCGTCTTCTAATCTTTTTTTTCCAATTATTAAAGTAGTGCCTAATTTTTTTTCAAATCAAATAACCAGGTTTTGAAACCGAGTCCATCAAGTAATTGTTAATTTATGTATATTTTGTATGTGATTCCTCATTTCATGACATCTGTATCTATACGAACAACTCGGAGCGCATCGACCATTTGTTTGTTTTTGTTTTTTATGTCACTTCATTCCATATTTTCCAAACTTGACAAAACTCCACCCATTTCTACCAAAGTTTTTTTTTTTGTTTCTTATTGACAATTTGGGAGTGTTGCTAAATTATGTAAAAGCTGGAGCAGGTGTACAACAGCCACGTAACTAAAGGGTAGGCAGTTAAGTGCTTAAATCTTGCAAATTTAATCATATCCAAATATAGTTGTCCATTTTGCTACGAATAGTGAAATTTGAGAACTATCCGTTGTCTCATCGCTTTACTGCAAAAGCTTTCGCTTAACATGCAACTATTGAGACAAGTGAAAACTTTTTGTCCCCAATGCTGGTAACGATGCATAGAACTTTCTTTTGAATATGAAAATGACAGTGAAAATGCTATTCACGTAATATCAATATAATGTATTTAGTACGAGGGCTGTTATTTATGTATCCGGGTTAAGAAACAATTGATTTATAGGCACATGCTTTTAACAGAAGTTGGACGGTGGTACATCAAGTAAACCCATATTTGTGGAGCGATATTAGTTAATATTTTGGTAAAAATCTCACTAAGAGTTAATCCAGTGTGAGATGGCACATTATCGTGGTGCAAAACGAAGAATTGTGAGTCCATGACAGTTTGGTCAGACGGAAGAAACTGTCAGCATAGCCTTCATGTTGAAACTAAGTTCAAAATTATCTTCTGTCCTTTCATCATAAAATGTTTGAAGCCTTTAAAAAATTACAATTTTGTTTGGATATTTGTTTCTTTAGCAAAAACAAGTGCTGATAACATAAAATCTCCTTTCGAATCTTTAATTAGAAGTCTGTGTTGATAAGATCTAATCTGAGAATGATTCTCAAATATTATTCATCTATACCTAGATCTACTGGTGTCATCATATTGACCGAAATCAGACATCCTTCAACATTTTTACAACGGATATCTCTTTTAAAATCGTCAATTTCTTTCTGACGTCCTCCGTGTGATGAAAAATGGAGGGCTTTTATGCTATATTGATGTTGTGTACTCCAGGTTGGCCATTGAAGTTAATGCTACACCTGTTTTTCAATTTTGTCTAATGCTAATGCCGAAAATTTGGCTGCAGGAAACGAAAATGATACCAGGTGATTTTTTTAATTGTACTTATAATAATAGTGGTTACACACATTAATTTGCAGACCTCGTTACAAAATTCATAAATGCGAACGAAATAAGAAATTAACATTTCAGGCGAAACTTGAATGAAATGCCATTAGTGCTACTTTTACTTTTTCTCGCACATTGCGGGGGGAAATGAGAAGCGATCGTTTCTCACAATAACCACAGGAAATGAGGGACGGCATGTACACACTATCTAGGAACATAACTCATTACTTATGGATAACGTCTAATGTGTAAAGCTCAATATTACTCATGAATAGATGCCAGTTGCACATTATCCATGAGCAATGGGTTATGTTCGTGGGTAGTTAACCACACTCAACAAAAAAAAAAAAACAAAAGCTCGTACTGAATTTTGGTTAAAAACATACCCAAAATAAGTATACCAAATCTACTCAATACTACTTGTAAACTTTAGTTGGAACGAGTAAGTAAAACCTAAAAAAAATTTCATTTGGTTTGAGTCGAAAATAAGAACGCAAACTTCCTCGAATAATTTTCTTACCTATTTTGGCATTTGGCGCCAAATGGAGATCAAGTTTACTCAGTTTGAATTCGTTTTGACTAAAAATTGGTTCATTTTTATACTGTGAAGAGTGGACTTGATATTCTTATGAAAATAGCTGCCATAAATGAGGTTACAAGGGAGGATTTTGAAACCTATGCCCAAAAAAAAATAAAAGTTAATTTTCACGCATAACGAAAGTGAGAAACCAAATATTTTATAGTTGACATTTCAAATGACTATATAATTTTATTGTGACCAATTGTTGCACCATGGTTAGTACAGACAATTATTGTTCGCATGAACGCGGATTTGACCTCCGATACAGCCACCTACCTTTCTCTAAGTGACTTTCGAGATCAAAAGACGAGAAGACAAATATATTTGACATAATTTAGATGTTTTATCTTACCCAACGAATTGTATCAAGATTTGGCTAATTGTTTTCAGAATACTTGTTGGCTGTAATATCTTTGTTAACAAAATTGCTTCAATTTGTTTGCCTTACTGGATATGTGTCAAAAGGACTCTTCTAAGAAAATAAATGTGACCGTCTTTGGCAAATGTATAGTTGTATAGTACTGAACCAAAAAAAAATGGCATTTAGGTTAACACAAAGCCAATGAAAATGCTGAAAATACTGTCGTTTTTTATGTTAGAAAATTTGCAACTTTTCATTATTTACCGCTTATGACCATTCCCTCAAATATACTAACTTTCAAAAATTAAACTATGTTTATAGAAATGGGTTCGACCTCCTATACAACCAACCTTCCTATATACCAACCTTCCTTCTTTTGAGCGACGATTATCTCGGTGTGTCTGACGAACGCTTCGAGTAGTCAAGTGCTTCTTTTTTTAAATCCTTATTTTTAATACTTACAATTTTGTTATTAATACAACAAAAGAAGTTTAAAAGAATTGGTTCCTCTATTAGCAAAAAAGTGAACTAAAGTTGGGTAAAAAACAAAATCGCTATATACGAGGTGTGTTTAAAAAATAAGGCGCATTTTCAAATTTCGCGGCTCACGTACATTCGACTTTCGATTATTATTTTTTTATGTTGGTACTTTCGTCTCAAAGATATGTTCACGGTTTTATCCATACAGCATGTTTAGTTTGTTTGTGAGAGGCATAATAATAATCCAAAACCCAATCAATGTACGTAGCCCGCGAAATTTTTAAATTTGACTTATTTTTTGAATACACTCGTATATTTATATTGCAACTATTTACATATATCGTTTAAAGCAGCCCGCTACAAGGTACCTGTTATATTCTTTTTGACCAATGTTTAAAATAACTTGTTTTATCAGTTCTCAGAATTGTGCAATATCAGAAGAATTACAATAGCTAACAACACCAGAGTGTTTCACAATAGGACTAGTATTAGCAGTTATAGCATTCTTTAAGGCATAACAGTGGTATTTTAAGGTATACCATTGCAGCTTAAAGCAAATAAAAATTCTTTAATAACATTATAATATTTATGAATTGGCTTAACAAATTGGACATCCTTTTCAGAAAACCCACAAAGCAATTAAGGAGTTAAATTAGAAATTAAAGACTTCATCTCAAGATCTAATTTTGGAAAAATTAAAGAAAAATCGTCTAAATTATATTCTTTTACATTTGCATTCTTCTCCCATATTAGAACTATGAATGAGATGGTTCTAAAATATTGTAACTAATAATATTTTTGTTATAAAATAATATGAATTTTCTAACGTTAAATACGCTATAGATTATAGATTTGGGTTTTATCTGGAAAAAAATATTGTAATATCTGCCTCCGCGCTATGTCCACTTTCAATAAAACTACGCCAAATTTTACTTTGCTGTGCAAGCGGTTCTTAGAGATTGTATTGGGTTGTTCGGAAAGTTCGTTCGATTAATTCGTTAGTTCACCATACGTCACTTCTCATGACGCAGAGTTCCTACAAACACTATTGAAACTTCCTCCCACCCCATTCTCCTCTATACTGTTTACTATTGTTTACTTATGTTCTAGTTCTAGTCATGAGTGGTTTTAGCATTTAAAAAAAGTTTTAAAAAGTGAAAAAATTGAGCGAAAAAGAGCATTTTAGGCATATTATGCTGTATTATTTTCGAAAAGGAAAAACGGCTGCTGAAGCCGTTACTAGATCAGGACGATCAAAAGAAATTGTACCCGAGGAGGTAAGAGATTTAATTATTGTTAATCCCCGTGCAAGAGTTAGGGAAATAGCTGAGCAACCTCGATGTGTGGGTTCCTCACACTGCCTCACCGAGGCCTCACATTGCCTCGCGGACTCGTCAAAAACTGTCAGAGCTTGGGTGGGAAGTTTCATCTTACCCACCGTACTCCCCAGACCTCGTCCCGTCCGACTATCACCTATTTCGCAGTCTGAGAACCATTTGAAGGATTTGAATTTCCATAACGACAAAAAGGTGAAAAGTCGAATTGAACGCTTTTTTCAGAAAAACCACGCAGGTTTTATGACAGATGAATTAAAAAGCTCCCAGAGAGGTGAGGGGGAGATTATATAACAGATTAAAATAATTGTTTTTTTGTATATACATTTGTAAATAAATGTCTTTTAAAAACCGAACAAACTTTCCAAGTCTTTAGCGATGTAAACTATCCTTAAAAGTTGTGCGATTAGAAACCCGATTCCGCTATCTTTTACTCTGCTATTCATAAATATTCAGTCTTTTCTGCTATAAGCTCAGTTTCAAGTGTAAAGTAAAAAATTGAAAAGCGGCCAGCGGTAAACTACACTGTGATATTTTTTCTATAAAATATTTAATTTGATTACGCATACTTGGAATTATTTTCGCATTTGCTTTGAATTGATAGGCAGTGATGTACGTGATGGAGTCCCCATGAATGTAGCTCCAACACCATATTTATGTCAATGCGACGAAGCAACCACCAATTGTACGGCTTTTTCTAATGAACGACAGTTTAATATAAAGTTATAAAGTAGTTGCAGTAAAACGTGCGTAATTTCATCAAAATTGCCGAAATTGCGTTCATGAGTATGCGGTGCACGTATTCATAAAACATGGAAAGTGCTTTTAATATCAAAACAAATGAGAATAAAACGTAAAAGATTGAACATGAAAGTTTTATAACACCATTTCCAATTGCAATTCAGAGATTTCCAAAAACCACGTTTCCTATACGAGTATGATTTTCTCAATATGAAATGTCGAATAATATTATACTGGAGTAGGTGTTAATGGAAATATTGGGCAACATAAAACGAAACATATTTTCAATACAAAGTACATGATTGAATTGTAAGACACTTAGTCGTAATACGTATGGGCTATTTCTACCCAATATGCAGGAAAAAGCAGAATATTTTAAAGAAAAAGGGTAGGTACGGTCATGCAACTGGTGTAATATTTAGGGCTGTTTCGAACACATGCAGACCTCAATCTCTTCCCTTATGATACCAATACTAATATATGTGAACATGTGAGGCTTGATAATATTAAAAGAACTAGTGCAAGAACTAGTCTGAGTGTATTCTGCCGTAAATGCATCAGTGAGTCCGGTCATTTCTCTAATTAAGAAGCTACTGTGAAGAATATTTGACATAGTTGAGTACGAGCATACAATTACTTTTTATTTTGGATATTGTTATTAGATAGCAACTTGAACGTACTAAGAGGATGTTTTTGTTTGGAGAGGATCACCTTAGAATATTCAACAAAGTCCCTAAAAAGGACTGATTCAGAATGTGTTTGCAGTTTTTTGTTTTCTTTCATACTTTCGATCATCTCCCGCTCAGCTTTGTTTAAATTGGGGGAGGAAATATGGAAAAGCAAGCAAATTTTCCTAATCACGCCTAGTTTTATGGGCCGGCCCCTATTCATACCTAGTAAGACTGGTGTCAATTGTGCAACAAAATAAATAAATAAAGTCTCAGGCCACTAAATAAGAAAAAACTCTATTTTCAATTTGCATTCGTTTTTCATTCTATTTTGTTTAATGTTTTTTTTTTGCGTTCGAACGCGACGAAAAAATGTGGAAAGTAAATATTTTGTTTGACTGAACTTTTAATTGCTATTGATTTAACTGGGTGTTCAATATTATTCGATACTTTAGCGTTGTTTTTTTTTTTATTTACGAGCGACTCCAAAGATGGACGTCGCGTTTACTCAATGTCAGTTATTTTTAGTTTTGATAATTTCCTAATCAAGGTTTAAAATTTGAATCCGACGGCTTTATCGCATTCATGTTCCCCGTTCAATGAATCCAGAGAGTGTTCGTTGTTTATCTGGCACCGAGTAGCCAGAAAAACAGACAGTATCGAGTGCTCGCTTTAAAACTTTGTTCACAATGCTAGACTCTGTACGTCAATCAGTTCACATTTGTTTAATGATTTTTTATTTTATATCATCAGTAAAACAAAAAATACAAAATTATTCATTTTACTACTGAATAAAATTCAATTTAAAACACATCCTTACGTTACTTAATTTAGTCACATGGCCATCCCAAAAACAATTAAATAAGATTTTACGATAAATTCTGAAAATGCTGATCATATAATGACCATTTTACATATTTTCGCTAAGTTTAATAATATAATTTTCCATCTCAACTACTTTTTGGTTTACTTACTCGTTTGTTTTGAAATCGCATAACTGTAGTACGAGATTTGCAACAGACATGTGCATGAAAGCCTTATGAGTCCTCTTCCTGTTTTAAGCAATAACTTGGCCATATTGAAGATTAGACATATCGGCCAATGACTCGATATGGCCTTGACACAAATTTACCATTAAGACTTATTTGTATTACTTCTGATTGTCACAGTTTTCATCAGAGTTTCACAGAATTTTATAAAGCGAAATAAAACCCGGCCGCGAGAACACTGGTAATGTGATTATTATATTTGCTAAGGCTGTTTACCATACTGACCATTCATTTCTAAAGTGCGTTTTTCCATGTTTGGTTCTATAAACTATTTATTTCAGGGCAATTTCACAAACGTTAAATAATATGACGATGCCTTCATCAAATGATTACACTAGGCGAGTATCGCAGAGCCCTATAATTCAAATCGTTGTTTTGTTACAGACTTCTTTATGGGCTGGGGAAGTTTTGATAATCCTTTCAAATATTTTTAGAAATTAATTTAAAAAAAATCACTAAAAGTATGTCATTTAAATATTGCCAAAATAATTACCTAAAACGTTCTGCACCTTCATTGGATGATGAATTTCACCAGACATTGCCGTGTGCAGGAATTCTGCTATCATTTTATTTAATTTCAAATTCGATTATCAAAAATGCATCAAAATGTAAAATTTTTTTGCGAACCCAAACATACGAATATTTATGTTGGAGATATTGAATAATGGGATGTCCTTTGCATCCAATTCATAACTATCCACCTCGTTCTTTTTTACAATAAGAATGAGTACTGCGCAAAAATGGACGGTTACTGGATCTAAACATTCTAAAACTATATTGTGATGGAGATTCCATAAGAAGTTGTGCATAAATATTGAATTTCCCACAAATATTAACTAGTCTAGGATCTAACCACAATTTCTTTATTCTTAGAATGATCTATATTCTTTCATTAAAAAGGGCTTAAATCAAATAAAAAAAAAAACAAATTCATTTGCATCTGAATGAGATGTGGGTTAGAAAGCAATTCAACGAGCTTACACGCATTATATTTTTAGACTCACTCAATGGGACCTACAATTTAGCGACGATTCCGAACGTCACAGTTTGAAAAGCATTTATCAGATTTGTCGATTCCACTATACGAAATATGTCAAACACATCGGACTGAGTGCCGGTTATATTATGATAAATGCCTGTATGTGGTGGTGAACTTGCGATCACGCGAACGATAGTCGCGTGTACTAACCATCGCGCTATGGTCGGTCACACACTTAAACCAAATATGGAAGTTAAGTAAGACAGTATTTAGTGGAATTTCTTCCACATCGCATTCCACATATAGTCTTGCCAGAAATTGCAAATTTAACTCATTTTGTAAAATTATATTGAAAGGAACACAGGAAATTTCAATAAAATAATGGAACATTTTAACCCGCTAGTTAATTATTTTAATTCGCTTCTTTTGCAATGGCCAACAAAAAAAAAAGGGAACCCACAACTCTGAGGGGTTCACCAAAGACATAATCGTACGCAATACTTTTACTGGATTTGTTAATTTGTTGTCGACAACTTTAGCAGAGTTATCAAACCACTGTCTGCTAATAAAAAGAGTTATCTGTATTTTCTTAGAAAAATTAAGAGGTAAATTACTATTTACTGAGCAAGCCACAATTCCCTTCACATCTTCCTGTGACAAATTAATATATTAAAGCGATGTTACAGCTTTAAGATTATACACATATAAAAGATGTGTACAATTATAGAAGCAGTATAAAATATCATTTATAAAGTAGTATTAGTGTTCCCAAAATGGTTCCTTGAGGGACACAAGAAGTTGGAACATAAGAAGCAGAGTAATAAATATATAATTGTTCGAACTCTATAGAAAGCTTTAGAAAAGTCTTCCGTTTTGCACTCATTTTCAAAGTCATCAACAGTCGTCAACATGAAGTAAAAACAGCTAAATTAGTAGTAGTTGGCCCATCAGTAACAAAACCATGCTAAACAGGATTAATGTGTCCTTTCAATGAAAATAATAATACAATGCGGTCAAAATGGTTATCAATATTTTAAAACTTTGGTATACTGTTGTAATTTACAACATTGCATCTATCACCAGCAGTATTTTTCCATTTCGACATTTTGGTTTATAGAAATTATTCCAAAATTTTGATTGGAAAAAATCTTTTAACATATTAACCGACTCATTCAAAAATTTCAAGCGGATTTTATTTATTTATAACACTGAAATTGAAATTATGGAACTATTACCTTCCAAAATCACTAAAGATCTAGCTTAACCAAGTCACACTGACTGAAAAGCACACTGATTATAAAAAATGTGTCTAGATCTACTTCACGTATGAAATCTTGAAATACTATCAAATGGGAAAAAGAACAATGATATGAAATGCAAGGAATTACAACATTTATTACCTGCATTTTATACCTTTGCTCTTTATAGTCAATAAATAAAACTCAAAAATAATAATTATTGAGTTATAGCAAAATAAAATAAAAATATTGTTTAAAAACTAAGCTCAAAGCCGTTACCCTTCGAGTGAAAAATAATAATAAAAACTTAAGAAAAAAAAAATTACTCAGTTATTATCAAAGCGGAAGTTTCAAAATAAAAATAATTATAGCTGTAGTGCTTGTTTTTTAGATCAAAAGATCACTTCGAATTTGTTGTACGAGTATATGTTATGATATTTAACATTTTTTGTCTACAATAGACTTTTACCACAATTAAAATAAACGGACCATGTAGTAAAATATGACAATATTTCAACAATAATAAAACGTTAGTTATTGCAACAAGGATAACGATATCCATAAATAAAGCATACTACATTATAATACCATTCGACGTATTTTGACAAATGTGGTTCACGTGTGCGAAAACAAAAATTAGAACAAATTTGTAGACACAACTCCGTACACCATCTTTACGAAAGGACGATGTTTGGCCTTGCAGACAGACATGTCCTCCCCCAGTACTAATGTACTATTTACTTTTCAGTTTCATACAACAAAATAAGTACGAGTATAAAATAAGTTTCGAACAGATGGAGACATATCTTCCTTCATATATGGAAAATATTAAACATTACAATGAGTTTGTAGCATAGCGCAAGTTTTTTTCCACCAATCAGATTTTATTTCCGTTCAACCAGGTAAGTGTTGTGTTAAAACGGATGCTTAGATTGTTTGTGGCTGATATTATTTCTGTTCTTTGATTGCTAACAAAAATGTCAGACACAATTAAAAATATGTAAATTTTGCGACAAATGTAGATTTTTTTTTTTTTTTTTGTAAATGGTCATTGATTGATTGCTCCTAATATTCGTTTTTTACTATGAAAGCTATCGATATAAATTATTCCGCTTTTCTTCAAAAAAACTGGGAAAACTCCACAATTTGCATTTGCGGTTATTTAGATTCAAATTTTGATTAATAAATGGGAAAGTTTGATGCCAATTATTATTATTACCGTAGTTTAAAAAAATATATGTTATTACTTATAAAGGTTATCCCAACAAGAACGCAAGATTTAAATTGTAAATAAAACACAGATATTTACAAAAAAATCGTGAAACTTTATTATATCGTAAAGTAGACAAAATGAGGTTATGTATGGAACAACACATCGGGCAGATGGCCGAGGCGACTTTGCTGGCACACACGCGATCTTTTAATGAAATTTTCAATGAACGTTTTGCATAAATGCTGCGGTATTTTATTAATGCAGCGTCCAATTTCCTCTTTTAAGACTTAAGTCGTCGTCGGCTTATTCGCGTAAACCATCGTTTTCAAAAAACCCCAAAGGAAGAAGTCTAATGGTGTTAAATCGCACGGTCTAAGCTGCCAGTTCTGGTCTTTAAAACGCGAAGTAACACGACCGAGAAAGGACTGATGCAGCAATTGAATTGTTTCCCTAGCTGTATGACATGTGGCGCCATCTTGTTGAAACCACATGCCCTCCACATTCATTTCTTCAATTCTAGGCACGGAAAAACTGGTTATCATATCACGATACCGAATACCATTGACTGTTTGTGCTTGACATGCCTCATTTTCATGAAAAAAAAGTCCAATGATTCCTCCACCCCAAAATCCACACCACACAGTGACACATTAAGTATGCATTTACTTCTCGTGAATCACTCGAGTATTTTCCTCACCCCAAATGCGACAATTCTGCCTATTGACGAAGCCATCAAGATGGAAATGGACCTCGTCACTGAAGATGAAAATCAGCGTTTTCATGTTGTCTCTCCAATACCCAATTAACAAACTCCCTTCGCTGTCCATGGTCAGCTGGCTCCAGTTCCTGAGACAATTGAACTTTGTATGCATGAAGATGCAAATCTTCCGTCAAAATTCGCTGCATAGTGGATTTGGAGACACCAATTTGCTGAGCTCGGTGTCGAATTGAGGTGGATGGAGTTTGAGGGACAGTTTTGGCAAATTTATCTATTAATCTTTTTACAATTGATTATTTTGGAGCATTATTGTGACCCCAAACTGATCGCAATTTGCGAACTGTACTTTCACCATTTTGGTAAAATAATTTTACAATGAGAATGCGTTGTTCATTCGTATAGCGCTCCATTTTTACTAACCTCGTACCTTCTACTAACAAACAATAACAATTGTTCAAATGTCAAACAATGACACTTCCAATGGCGCCAAATTTAAATCTTGCGTTCTTGTTGGGACACTCTTTATATTCCACATTTTTTGTCAGCAGCATATTTGGGTTCGAAGTACGCGAATCTGTCATTAAGACTTTGTAATACCAATTCTACAATTCCCATGAATTTCAAAATTTGCTTTTTTGCATAGACAGTCATTTCCAGTTAGAAAACGGCAGTCTTACACAAATTTCTTATTTATTGCAGATACTTTTCCGTTGTGGTGTATTAAGTGAGTTGGAAGCAAAACGGGATGAACTACTCTCTGATCGAATCATACAACTGCAAGCCTATTGCCGCGGTTACCTGGCACGCAAAGCTATGGCTCAAAGAAGAGTGCAGGTGAGAATTCTCTAATTAATATTTCAAATTACTCAAACAAGTGTTTATTTAATGTTTATAAACTATTGTCAAACGAGTGTATATATTTATTATACAGCAATAAAAACGTCTATTGTTTGCTATTTGTCACTATACAGGAATTGGCTGTACGATGTATTCAACGAAATGTGAAAGCTTTCTTAGCCGTGCGAGATTGGCCATGGTGGCGACTTTTAGTGCGTGTTACCCCCTTGCTGAATGTTCATCGTACCGAGGAGCTACTTAAATCCGCGAATGAAGAGTTACTATGTCTACGAGCTAAGTTGGAAAGGATTGAGAATGATCGGAATGAACTTAAGACTGATAACCAAAAATTGGAAGTTAAGGTATGAACATATTTGTGGTTTAACAGATAATCATAATAGAATACAACTCGACTAGTATAGGTATGTCACAAAGGATTCCCGAACACTTTTCTTACTGCATTCAGTTCAATAAAAATACAATAGAGAAACGGAGAGGTATATAAGGGAAGTTAATGCGAGACGCAATCGAAATTATAATTTTTCGAATTGTGGACTCAGAAGGAATCAAAAGGTCACAAAATTAAAAAGTGTAGAGGAATAAGGAAAATGGAAAATTTTTGCACGACTTCATTACACTTAGCAGACATTTGACTTTGTGGTGTAAAGGTATACGATTTGAAATCAATCACTTGGTCATGAAATCAATCAGCTTGTTTTAAAAACGTAGATCGTGACCACTTTTCCATAAATACACATGAGTTTACACCCATTGTCCAATCAAATAAATTAAATATCATAAAGAAGATTATGCCTGAAATTCAGTCCAAGATTCCTTTGTAGTTAGCGCCGACGGTCTGCTGCAATCCGGAGGCTTCTTGAATTTGTCATTTAAAGAAGTTTGCCTTTATCAACAATGATTGCGCCGGGAAACCAAATTACAACTAAAGTTATATAACAAAACACAGGAAACGAACTAAAGTAGTAGTGTGGAGCCATAAGTGATTGTCGTAAGATAAATTATGGTATGTTGAGTTGATGCGATTGATTCTGGAAAAATGCCCGTGGCTGTGGGTATGCTTCGACTACTTAACTCGATTTGGCTAGACAAAAGCATGTCCAATAATTACAATCTAAGGGCATTATGTGCCCTCTGTTAAAAATGACAACAGTAAAAGCATGTCGTTGACACTTTGATAAATCCTGTAAATATTATAGAACCGATCGGATCGGAAAATATTGTTTAAAGCCAAATTATGAATCTTTGCGGCAGTGGTACTTCATTGTAGAATGCCACTGGCTACCTTATAGTATTCTGAAAATATAAAGTTCATACTGAATCATCAAACGAAACGTTAATCAGTGTGACAGACGAGGATAATGAAGAAGGATATCGTAAATGCGAATGACACTATTTCAACAAATGTAGAATATTATGCGAAATGTGAAATGTTACTGCAGTCTTCTCATTCATTAGAAAGAAATGGACAACATTTAATTTGACACATTTGAGAGCCCTATCGCTCGGGACTCTTGTCTTAAATTGCTGGATATATAGCATCCATCAAAACTTTGCCAATCGACGCAGGTGAGAGCGTTAAAATCCCTGTTGGAAGGATTAGATTTTTTAAATCAAAATTGGTGAAACGAATTGGAAGAAGAAAGGAGAAGCCCGAAAAGCTTTTATTTTAACACCTGTAACCGACACCATTGCAAAGCCATAAATAAATTAAGATGCAAGTGAAGTTTTACAAAATATATATTAATATAATAGTAGCAGTGTCATTTTTCTCAAAGCCAAATTCGTTTAGTTCAACCTCCGTCTTGCATTGCAGCCAATTTTTTTATAAATGTCAAAATATTAAAAATAAACAAACGTTCTGTGTAACTACAAGTATGCAGAGATTTTGTTTTTATCTACTTAATTTATACTAACGATGTACTGTTCTATCAATTTAAACTCAATTTATTATTATTCAACGATATTAAGCGTACCTTCCTTCACATTTAAAAGTTCTGCAACGAAACGATTTGGAGTTTTTCATCTCTGAATGTGTTCAATCACATTCGATTTCAGTTAACATTGGAGTAAGACCTATCATATGTGAAATACACCGTTCATTTCGCTATAATGCTACGCATTGCACAAAGAGGTATTTTCTCTAAATGCGAAGATTTAAAGCTAGAATTTTCTAATGAATTATACATGAATGCTAATAGAGAAATAAAAGTGAAAAAATAATTTAATTTGACATTATGCGGGTGAGACTTAAGGTGTGGATTTAAATAAAGTTTTAAAAAAATAGTTTATTTTAGTTTTACATCTTTCGATTTTGAGAAGAGCGTTTTATGCAATTTAAAAGGGGAACACAAACATTTTTTGTAGACGTGACAATCCAAGAATGAGTATAAAATAATGAGTCAAACAGCAAATGGTCACATAATCTGAAGATATGTTTGAATTTGAAAAAAATATTTATAATTTAGACAAATAAATAATTTGAATTGAAGAGGTTTTATTGTTCAAAAAAAAAAAAAATCTGAATTTAAATTTTACTGAGTTACAACTTACTTGAATCTTAAAAATCTTTTCATTCCAGACAGTGGCCTTAAGTCGTATTTGTAATTAAAACTGTTTTTTGTATTTTATATTCTAAGATATAATATTTTAAAACATATTTTGTACTCCAAAATGTTATAAAATTTACTAGTTTCAATTTTAGCTGTGTCTGTGGCGAATAAGGTTCAAAAAATAGGATTAAAAAAGGCAGTCTTGACAGAAATCATTACATCCAAAAGAATAATAGTGTTTTTAAACAATTCTGCTATAAAAACAAAAATTCTCTTTCACCTAAAGAATGCAATATGGGAGAACTTCTCGCATTCAGTGTAGCACGCATTCTATTTTTAGAAAGACGCTTGTGCCGGGTCCAGAACTCAAGATCAAGTGCATGATAGTCGCGCGTACTCTAATACAATATGTAAGGCTTGATATTCTGATAAAAAAAAATCGTGCCCAATCGTAAGTGAGGGTGAATGCATAAAAGTATTCGTTGATAGCATCCTTTGGAAGTGCACCATACACACACATCTCCACACTTACATCTCAACGGATACACAGATGAAAGAAAAAGTTAGTATTCAAATTTAGGTTAAAAAACAAATTCTTTTGCATTCCATGAATGGAATTATGGGAGTACCCCTCACATTCAATGAACTTGCACGCATTTCTATTTTTAAACTCATTGAAAGAATGCTGAACATAACTTTCAGTAAGAAGCTTTTAATAAAATTGTCGATTTTACACTCATCGCATCGAGGCTCGAAAATAAATCATGATGCTTAAACAACAGATGACTTGGTCCTGAGGATATTGGAATATTGGACAACTGAACTACTCCTTGCTTATAATTATTGGATTATGTTCAATTGGAGTTCGTTGTGTTAATGATATTTTTTTTCCCAAGATACACGTCGTTGAAGTTTATTCAAATCACATTAGATCAGAAAGGCTGAAAATCATACTATCAGATGATGACTGGTTGACGAGATCATAATAAAAATTACACTGTATATGAAGAAGCTTCGATGAAGTTATTAGCACGTTTAACAAAGCGTGGGCGATGCACTCACATAATTTAAACACTGTTCTCGTGTTCGATAAATTCTAAGTACACCACGTATGTAAGTATACAAATCTAAACGTATACACGTGGTAAGAACTCGCTCCGGTCACTTCAGATTAAGAACAATCAAATCTTTGAAATGTTCATAACACAATGGCAATATGATAACATGAAGTATTGGACAGATGGACCAACCGAGAAACACAGTTAAACGATTAATAGAAAACGTAGGCCTACACACACACCCTCATTTAATTTATGCTGGGGAAGGTCATCATCTTCTAAATTGAATATGGTATTATATGATTAACTGTCTCCGGTTTCATACCTAAATCTATATGTGCATTATTTGATGGATGCAATATTTTGAATTACTGCAACAGTTTGGTATATACATACATATGGCATGTACATACATACTTTACATTTCATTTTCGCTGTTTTCACTACCTATATATAAATTTGAGCTTTCAGTGTCCGACGAAAAAGAACATCTTGCGCTCTCTTCTGCAAATACTTACGGTGGCAAAAGTTACGCACAAATGGCGATGCCACACAATAATCTTATTTGATTTTGCTGAATTCGACCACCACGATATTTCTGATATTGTTTTGCCTAGCAGAAAAAATATGCACAGCCAGTATTCGCCGAGCAGTAGAGGAAGGAAAACCTCCTCTAAGTGCGTCGACAACGCTGATATTACACGATCGCACAACAAGTGGAAAACTGTCTTGAGAGAAACAGCAGCAGAAAGAAAGATTGCGAGCGAGACATATAGAAAATATCAGTTGGCAGGAGATCAATTGAGATCATATGAATACCTATTAGTGAAAAAGTGAAAAGAAAACCAGCAATAAGAAAAACTGCAAAATGAAATCGCCTTCAATTCGTTGCATTGAAATTTGGTGAAGCCATTCGACTCATTTAGAAGAGCAAATTCTAAAACGACATTACGAAATTCAAAATTATATATCAAAATTTAAATTTAACGAACCCATTAGAATATAATAATTGGCTCTTGACATTGGTATTGAATGTTTATTGTAGCCATATGTCACCTCTACACAGCGACGAAGCGGTGTCCAGGAAACACAATGGCTTTGACCACAAAAGCATGGGGCATACTGTGCCCTCCGCCACTGCATTTCAGGACACAAACTCACTGACACCGATACCTTCCGAAACTTTAGATACAGCAATAAACAACAGTAGCGCCACTACACTGAACAATGAACATAATTCACAAAATACGAAATTCATTGAACGCGTTCTATTAGCAATGCGCAGCTCTAAACCACAAGCAATGGGAAAGCCAACAGCTTCGGCTAGCTTTCGTTCAGAAATGGAAAAGCCTCCTCAGAAATCCATCTCCCCAAATCCTTCCGCTCCTTTGTGTAGTGACACCAGCACTTCCTCCTTATCATCCATTAGCACTAACCTTTCTTCCGTAATGTCACCACCTCCTCCATCGCCTTCTCCGCGCCCTCCCAGGCCACCACAGGATACCAGTCGCATGCGTAAACAGCTGCGTTTGGTGCCAAAGCAACGTGAGCGCAGCCCAGCGTTGAAATCAACAAAAGGGAGTTGTTCACGCTCTGCAAACTATGACTCCGAGGATGGATTAAAAATGCCGGAATCATGTAATGCTAATTCACGAACGTCAGGGACAGTTGGAGGCATGACACAGTATATTGCCCCGGCAGTCCCTGAAGAGCCTTTGGAAGTAAAATTAAAATTGCCTCTTCCCAAATTAGATACAACTGACCCATCAACCTCAAGGTCGACGCAATCAAATCTTATTAACGGCATCCACAGCCTTAGAAACTCATCGGAACGTTTAAGACTGTTAGCTCGTTCGCCCAGCCCAGCATTATCCGTCCGTAGTACGTCTTCAAGAGCTTCTTCGCTATGCTCGAGTGTTGCGCCTTCATCGCGCTCTTCATTTTCACGTCTACAAACTCCGCCAAGACGTGTATTCCCACAATCGTATGTACCGGGCGATCCATTAGACCCCTATGAAATGAGAAAATTGGAACATTCATCGGTAGTCTTCGACGGCAATCTATCATTTGTTCTGGACTGCAACAAGCAACCAGTTCATCAGTCGTTCCGGCCGTCGCCATCGTTTGAGGATCCAAGAACAGCCTCCGCTCATTTAAGTGAAAAAATTCAAAATTTCCTCAAGAGGACCGACCATGTCCAAGAGGAGTGGACTGCTATGGGCAGACGTAGTCGCAGCCGATCTACTGCAACATCAATCATTAACAGCGGTCGAGCTACTCCTACATATTCGGTTTATGATGAAACGTACGACACAATAAGTCTTATCGAAAGACAGCGAGAGCGTAATAGTATGGAACGTTGTCCCTCAGTAGGACGATCGAAATCATCCCAAAACATTTTGACAAAAGCTTTCCAAATTTCGAAAACGTTGCCTAGGACGTCCACATCGAGATCAAATTCTATGGCTAGAGATGTTGACGACAGTGACGACAATCGCACCATACAAGGGGATTATGATAACAATTTGGACGAGGTACGCAAATCAATCCCAAACGAAAGTGTGTCCAATTCTATGTCCATGGAAGCGTCTCATTCGCTTATTTTATTTTATATTTATATGTGTGTATGTATATATTCGATCTGGCGAGTGCGTATCCAGATTTGTAAATATGTATGTGCACATGTGCACAGTGTGTGTACAAAATCTGACATTGAATTTCTGTGTTAACTATAAGTAGTGATACATGGAGAATTTATTTATAGGCAGGCACACTGAACTGAGGCCAAACATTTATATCAACATATTTTACGATGATTCATATTGTAGCAGCATTTCCTTTATTTGTTTTCAATAACATTTATTGTGATATTTATATTTATTGTTGCCGCTATTCAAATTATCCTTTTATTCACAGTTATCTGAAATGACAGTGGATTTGGCCGAAGAACGGTCGGCGGCCAATATGGCAACTGAACGTTTGGAAGCCGAGACAGCTGAAAGACTACGTTTGGAGAAGGAGTTGTCAATGAAAGAGGCCAAAGTTAAGAATTTGCAGGAGAGCGCGGAGAAGCTGGAAATGGAGTTGATATGTGCTAAGTCTGACTTAAACGGTATCTCCGAAGAGGACGATCTTGAAAACGATGAAAGCGGATCGGTAGGTGGTGTTTACAAACTTAAATACGAACGTGTAGCAAAAGAACTAGAGTTCACAAAGCGTCGGTTGCAAACTCAACACGAGCACGATCTGGAGCAGCTAATCGCCCTTAAGAAGCAGTTGGAAAAGAAGGTCAGAATACACAGAGTACCCGCGCTTTTCTTTTAATGCACAAATTATATTACAGCTGTCGGACGCTTACGAAGAAGTGGAAGAACAACGTCAGGTTGTTGGTCAATGGAAACGTAAGGCCCAGAAGATGACCAATGAGATGAATGATCTCCGGATGCTTCTGGAGGAGCAAAATGCTCGAAACAACCTTTTGGAAAAAAAACAAAGAAAATTCGATTCAGAATGCCAAGCTCTACAGGTTAGTCTATGACAAGAAGATTAATTATTTTTCTGATCACCTGTTGCACTTTCAGGACACTGCACGCCAGGAACGTCAAACTAAAGATCGTTTGTCAAGAGAGAAGGACATTTTAATCGCAGAGAAATTTACTTTAGAACAATCACTAGCAGTAAGTATATCAGAAAATAGAAATATGAGAATGATCTTGCTTTGACTATTAAGGGCCACATAACATGTATTTGTATCGCTACAATCGTGTAAAATGACAGCAATTAACAGTTTTCGTAATTAAATTGGTAACTATTCTGTTTCATAGACTTATATGAACTTTGTATAAGTAACTATAAAAAGTATAAAAGACTTGGGCAAAGATATATACTTCATCTGTCCATGGATATTTCCTCTATCGAATAGTGTAGCCTCTGTGGAATGGATAGAATAAACTTAAGTTATTTTAGGACCCTCTTTTTACAATTCTAGTAAGCATAGAAAATGGAGATAAATAACGTAGCCTTTCATTTCAAATTCTCTTAAAAAATTCTAAGCAACATGTTTACAGTTTCGTCCCCAACAAAATTCCCAAAATCCTTGGAAAAAGGGTTTGGTAAATAATGAACTAGTCAGTTCGGCTGAGCTGAAGCAACCAACATAGTTCAGCTTACTTTGTTAATGTAAGCGTATTAATTTCTTCAAATATTGAAGTAAATCAAATCCTAAATCTTAAATAGCAAGCCTATGCGGTTTGTACTTATTTTGTTATACCTGATTGATTATACTTGATCAGATCCGAAAAAAATGATAACATTTATTTATATATATTGTACAAAATTTAAAATTTAAAACACAATAATCAACTTAAAATCAAATTCGAATATGGGAACAAAATTAATATTGCGAAAAATTTAATTCCGCAAAGGATAATAGTGAAACATACGTGGTTTGAATATTTATACTCTGATAAAGCTTTTGAGCTCACAATATACTATACATCTAAATTAGGGGCACAGCAAGTTTAGAAATTAAAACTACAAATAGAAATTAAAACACAAAAACTATAACTGAGCTAAAGAAGCATGAAATAGTTTCTAATTTCTCATGCACATTTCAGCGATTTAATATTTTAACAGCACAAAAAAAAATATGTTTGTTTACATTTTAGAAACGGTGGGATCCCCTTTAATAACATAAATGCGTTTCAAACATTTAAAAATTATTTTTAAGAAACAACGATGTAAAGCGGTTAGAAGTTATTGCAGAAAAACTAGCTTTTACTGGTAATTGCTAGATTACAATTAAAAGATCGTGAAATACATTTCATTTACTCAACAGAAATGAAATTTTTTTTTATTTATCACCCGAACTAGGCTTTTAATAATAGCCAACGAAAACCATTCCTTCAGTCTTGCTAGATGAAAATGTGTTTTTTTTTTGTTTTGGTGTGGGAATGAAGAAATTGTTAAAAAAAATATAATGATAGCTATTCATTTAAATCAACACCTTCCAATTTACGCTTAGAGCTTTAAACTACAGCTGACACAGTTTGGATAACAATATTTTTTTTGAGAGAATCAGATAGTGCTTCTTTGCGAGTCGATTCTATGCAGTATTGGGAAGTTCACATAACTGCTAAATGTTATGAAAAAAAAAATTTCTTTGCATCACTTAAATGAGATATGGGAGAGTTACTCATTCAGTGAGCTTTCACGCATTCTATTTTTAGATTCGCACAACACAACGAAACCTACAGTTTAACGATGATTCTGAACGTTACATTTTGGAATCATTTACCAGACTTTTTGATTACTCGACTGTTTGTCAAACACATCTAGATGACCGCCGCTCAAATAATGATACGTGGCTGTATGCAGGATTGAACTCGCAATTATGCGAACGATAATTGCGAGTATTAACACGCGTTATTGCGCAGTGATCTGTCTGCACATCTGGAGTTAAATGCAACTTCTCTTGATGCTCTGCCTTAAATGCTACGAAAATTTAATCTTTCCCTTTTTATACGGTCGTTTTTATGGAGAAATAAAAATAAAGGGGTGTCAATACTCATATACTGCATAGAATCTGTTTCGTAAAACTGTTTCTTTTAATTCATTCCTGATCGCTGGATTGTAACAGATTGTTGTTTCGTAAATTATATAAAGAATCTCAAACTTTTATAACCCAACACCCGGCTATATATATTTTCTGTCAGTTCACCCGACTTACATATAGCTTCAGCCAATGTCCTTTTGCTTTGGTGCAAAAGTGTGCGGAGTATTAGAAGGACGTGGTAAATTGCTACATTCTCTTCAACAATTGCCCCGAATTAAGTCACAATACCATGTTCAGCACAACTGAATGAAAGATATGAGTCCAAGGGCATACAGACCAGATTAGTTAATTTGTATGGGAAGTATGAGAATCGCTGGGGTTACAAATCGATTCTTTGTCACATATTAACATGCATTACATTAAAAGCTATTAAAGAAACTTATGTTATGTCCGCCTAAGCAAGTTTTTCAGGAGGAAATTAAACTTCACTAAATCGCATGCCCGAATTTGCATGTCAGAATGTATGGGTTAAATCGGTCATACAGATCGATTACATACTAATCGATTTTTTCAGATTTTACTAATTATAAATCATCATCATTAAATTATAAATCAAAAACAAAACAGATATAACAAACACAAAATCACTTCACTGCAGTCTATGAAAAAGGAGTTGTAGGACAAAAATTGAATTTCGGAAAATCTGTCAATTTAAGCGGCTGGTACCAAATATAGCTCCATGCACAATCTCCGTATACGGTCTGACAACAAATTAGGCTGTGTCAGGTTTTGAGGAAAACACAAAAAAGCTTTATTAAAATTTAAATAAAATATATCTAATCAAATCGGCCTTAAGACTTAAAATTACAATCCTGAATAAATAAATTAAATAAACATTAAATTAAATTAAAATATATTTATTAGTTTTTTAAGTGTTCGGGAAACACAGAACATATCTATACCAGTTTTCAACGATAATTTATTACGGCATGAAAAATTGTAAAAGACTTTTACTAAAAAGAGTCCAATAATTTAAAATCGAATCGAAAATGTTTAGTGTCGGAAGTTTACTTATTAAGAAAGACACTTTACATTCACATTCGTATAAGTTGTGTGTATTAGCGTTCCACTGAAGACATGTTTCAAATCGGTTGCAATTTTGAGTCTTCTTAGATTATTTCGATAAGGCTGGAAGACGCAGGTATTACTAGAAATTGTTGTTGAGATAACAAGAAAAAGGCTGAAGAAGAGGCAATACATTAAGTTTTTATTAAAGATAATAAGGGAGCAAAATGGAAAACGGGATGACATGCTATTATACATTTTATTCAATAGAGATTATTGCATTCAGGTATTGGAATTTCAGTAACATTTTACTCATTTATAGAAAAACTGATTTTTTCTTCAATATCATGTTTATGATTTTTTTCACTCCAAATAATACTTTTCACCTTTTCTGAAATAAGTCTTACATTAATGCCAGTCATGTCTGTGTTAAAGAAGCCGGAATGGAATAAGTCAACCACCTCGACACAAAAGGGTACTTTATATAAGGTTTTTTAAGCCAAAGTTATTTACTGCAACGGCTGTGATGGTGAATAAGACTAAATCGTCATTGAAATTCTCAGTTGGACATAGCCTCTAACTGGTCGCTGGGCTTTATAGCCATTATTGGAACGATCAAAACATCTGAAAGAATATTGTTCACCCATAATCCGGTAAAAGAAGGAAGAAATGAAGAAAATGTTCTCTTAACAACAAAAAAGAAATTCAACAAAAAATGAATAATGTACAAGCAGTAATAATTTCATTCAGTATTAACAAAAAATGTTCGTAAAATGCAGACACCTATTAAAACATTTTCAAATTCTCGATAGATTAACAGTGAAGATTGCATAGCTCATTACGATTGCTTGTACATATTTTCTCATCAAAATGTTTTAAGCAACACAAGTGTGGAGCAGCCCATATTCAACTCTGTTCAAACTTGAATATCTCACATCCCCATATCTTGTAGTTCGGTTTTGTATCATTTGCTTGTTATTATTCTTCTTTTCTTTCTTTTCCTTTACTTTCTACACACCACGAATGCTGTTAGTTTAGAGTCGTGGCCAGCGACAGCCTACTCTCAAGCCTCGTCGATCATTCTTTCCGCTTTATTATGTTTAAGTGTTTGTCCGTGTTGCATGTGTTCGACTGACAGTGAATTGAAGTTATCGCTTTGTTGTGACCAAGCCATGTTGTACTGAACGAAGCCCTGGAATATATTAGAAAATGAGCATTGTTGGGGAGACAACGCCTAGGAGCCCTTTGAAAATGCTGGATTTGCATTAGAAATTATCCTTAATTTTAAAAATAAAACATCCGAATATTCGGTAACAAGGTGTACTACGAATACTACAGTCTGGTGTCTCTTTGAAGCGGCACATTTACCTAGAGAGATGAGTCTCCGTTATACTTCGTGTGCTACGTTGTTACAAGTATGTTATATTTTATTCTTTATGGGTTGTCGTACTTTCGTATTCTTAGATGCGTGTTTTCTTCGCCGGGCTTAACATCAGTTGATTATATTGCACTGTGTATGATGTACGACGTGCAGAGCGTATATATAATATGTGAGTTTGTACATGAGTACATATGTACGGGTATACGTAACGTTAATATCTACATTAATGTAGAATGAATCGTCTCTTGTTGTTCGTGTTTATGAAATTGTGAATATGTGACAAGGTTTAATTAGTTCTTGAAGAGAGTTGTACACTATGTAGATCACTTTGTTGTCTAAAGAACATACATATTTAAGCGTATGTATGTATATTGATAACCCAGAATTAACAGGTCTAACTTTATTCAAAACCTAAAACAAAGAAACCCAACCAAACTAATAATTATTTTTGGTAGCCAAACAAGATTAGGAGGAGCATACATACAAGATAGACCGACAAGATTACTTCGAATACTCATATAATATACGTTTAATAATCTTTTTCCACAGGATACCCGACTTGAGCTTGATCTCAAGGAAGAGAAGTTGGCTTCGCTACAACGAGAATTGGAGGATATGACTTTCGGTGGTGGTACCGAAGAGGAAATCGCCCAGTTGAAGCGTTCGAAAAATGAGTTGGATAGACGAGTCAAAGAACAAGAAGAAGAACTTGATGAAATGGCGGGTCAAGTGCAAATGCTGGAGCAGGCAAAGCTACGCTTAGAGATGACGTTAGAGACAATGAGGAAAGATGCACGCAGGGAGGCGCAACAAAGGGACGAAGAATTGGAAGAAGCTCGCGGCTGTGCCTTTAAAAAGATCAAGGGTATTAACACAGCTATTAATATATGGTATGAGTTTGCAACTATAATTTGTACATATTTATTCTGAGTAGCTCTGGAATGTCAACTGGAAACGGAACACGAGGAAAGGACATTGTTGCTGAGGGAAAAACACGAATTGGAACGGCGTCTCTCCTCTATGGAAGACCAGGATCGCGTAGATCGTCAAGCTGAGGAGGCAGTTAACCAAAAACTACGTCGCGATTTACGCAAATACAAAGCATTGCTCAAGGACGCGCAGGCCCAATTGGATCGTCTAAAGGCAGATACGCCTGGTAAAACATTGATACGGCAACTACGCAATCAACTGGAAGATGCGGAATCTGCTCGCACACTTGCTATGAAAGCACGTCAAACGGCAGAAGCTGATTTGGCTGAAGTGCAAGCCATGTACGAAGAATCAAACAGAGCGCGGAATGAAGCTGAAGACAGATCGAATACTGCTCTGCGTGAACGCAGTGAATTGCAAGCGCAAATCGAGGAGAATGAAGAAGAGTTGGCAGAACTAATGAAAAAATACAGCGCCACAGTTAAGCAGCTGAACACCGAGCAAATTGCAGCATCGGAGTATGAATTCAAACTATCTGAGTTGGAAACGGAACGCAATAATCTTAAGGAGCAGATAACGGAATTGCAGCATAGATTGGAAAATGTGGAAAACCTGGCCGATCCTTCAGCGGCAATGATGTCGAAACGGTAGGTATAATTACAAGTGTGTTGTCATTTTTCGATAAATATCAAATTTTCTATCCCGTCACAAAAAAAAATGTATGCAGTTTGGAACTGCGATCGAAAGAGTTAGAATCACGTCTTGAACTGGAGCAGGCGACTAGAGCTCGTCTAGAAGTTCAAGTGAATCGTCACAAAGAAGCTTTAGAAAGACTACAAAATGAGGTATCACAATCGAAAGCGAGGGAAATGCAAGCTCAAGATGCTCTTAAAAAATCACAGAAGAGTTTACGCGAGCTACGTGAAGAATTTCATGCTCTATCAGGCAGGGAGCAGGAGTCGATGACAAAACGTAAAGATTTGGAAAAGAAAGTCGAGCAGGTGGAAGCTGAAGCATCGGCCCTGAAAAATGACCTCCGATTGGCACTGCAACGTATTGCAGACTTACAGCAAGCTATGGAAGAGGGCGAGGACGATTTTTCAGAGAGGCAAGTAACAAATGTGCATCCCAATCGATAGTTCTTAACTCTATGACAAATTGTAGTGAGGAAACCCACAGTTCCGATGGCTCTATTAGTGATTTGGAAGATCGCTCGAAACCCGTTCAAGTACGTAAATCTTCTATCCAAAAGTCTAATGTTGGCAACACACCAAGCACTACTACCACGCTGGTACGGGAGAAATCCGACAGTAGTCCCAGGTAGGTGTTAGGCAACTTCATATGGAACTTAATCAAAGCAGCCAGTTGCCAGCACTTAAACGTCATAGACTAACGTAAACCAACTTAGCACTTCCTTCTTTTCACAATACAAGTCTAAAAAAATGAGCCAAATATAAACGCAGTCAAAATTTGTACTGACCACTACTTACAATGCTCGCTTATACTTACAAAGAGAATGCAAAGCCACATAAAGGTTACCATAACTTTGCTTTTTAGCCACAAATTATTGTGGCTGCCTTTGTTTGACGCGCTTACTGTGTGTCCATTACGTAAACCAAAACTTTTTCTTGTAGAATCACATTGACCTCACCATCCTCGCCACATATACATAAATTGGCAGTGTTGGCAAACAAATTACCGTAAAATGATCCCAAATAGTTGTCTTCATCATAATCTCTGGAAACAAGAGTTCCTGCCAAGCGGATTATAAAGTCTAAGAATACTGATTGAACACACATTGGTTGTAACTTTTTTCAAAAGTCGAAAAAATATGTGTAGAGTGGCAAAACGTTTCACAAGATATTTATGAATTCCCAAAAGGAAGCTACATTATATGAGCAATGCAAAAGATATTTATCGAAACAGAAAAAAAAGAAACACAACTAACTTTAAGAATAACTCCACCTAAGAAAATGTAAATTTATTCAAACTATCCGATTCAAAAGTAATCGCTATTTTTATATTATGTCAGAAATTTCAACCGCCACTTAAATGGAATAACACCTACACAAAATAGGAAAGGAACGTCGAATACGTTTTAAAACGCTTTAACTTTTTGGTATTATTGAGCAAAAAGGAATCGATTTTGTTTTTCTTTTAATTTTAGTTCAATTAATATTTTATATTTTGTTTCAAATTGTTTCATTGTATTTATATATGTATATGTTTATTTTATTAATAATATTTATTCATTATTTTTCGCAACTCACTTTTAATATACAACCATATTTATTCTACAGGAAATAAAGTAAAATTTTAAAGAATTAATTGTAAACTTATTTAGAAATAAAAGTTGTTTTAATTGATTTTTTTTTTGTTATACATATTACTATTATAAGTATTATTGATTGAAAGATCAATAATCATAAATAAATAGCTATTATTATGTTTTCATTTATTACAAATCATTGCATCGTATCTAATAATAAAATATACTATAACAAATCATAGTTCAATCAAATATTTAAAGCATTAAAATTAACCAATCGCATCCTATACCACGAAATTCTTAAGTTCCATTACCTATTTACTATAAAGAAATGTCATTACGGACTCAAAATTATGTTTTTTTGTAAAATCTTAAATCAATTTTTATCCTTAAAACAAAACATATTAAACGTACTCATGATATCACAATAGCAAAAGAAAAACTCTTTCATAATCGTATAATAAAATTAACATTTTACCACGAAATACATTGTTATTAACTAAACCACTCATTTTTTTTTATTTATAATTCGTTTTTGGGGATTGGTTGCCACTTTTAGGAAATTCAATTCCAATTGGCAGGTGCTTATTCAGTTGGGTTAGTTTTTAATTAATTAACGGAAAAATGAACTTACAGTATTGTCAAATGGTTGAAAGCGATTGGTAATATAAGCTGGGGTTTTCCTTTGCGTATACCATTGCCGATGTGGTAATTTCCTTTCGCCAATTATCATGCTTCAGGCAACGACAATAGTTTCTTATTTCTATTCGTTTTTACAATATTGACAACTTTATCCACGATTCTTGTGCAACCAATTGCGGAGAATTCAGAATTAAAAAAAATATTATGTTAATTTTTGACTGGTCAGCAAATTGCATTTCGTATACAGCATCATCAACTGATTATATATATATTATATATATATATATAGGTTAATTTATAATCGTTCTATGAGAGTCGTTGTATGACCGGTTTTAGTAAATAATCTGATGGAGAATGAAATTTGAAGCGACACAAAAATTACATCAAAAGAATTGACAGTGGTTCAGTTACTATGCAGGACTATAAAGTCAAACATTCAATTTATTTAAAGAATGAGCTAAAAAGGTAACGTTACAATCAAGTGCATGCATAAACAGTACAGTTAAACCAATTGTGCTTTAATTTTGATAGGTTTTTAATTAGACGTCTGGTTTGTTTTCTGGATGTGTAACTTGTTGCATATCTGCAGCCCGTAGCGCGTTTCCAGACAGACAGACGAATATACTCGTATTTGGGTCGGAATAATATAGTTTTATGTGACACAGACAACAGTATCAAACCTATGCCCTGTTTACCATACGTTGCTTAAAATTATATTACTATGTTGAGACTTCAAAATAACCTTGAATCTCGTGCAACACCAAAATTTTGTTTACGGGTTCCTTTTTATCCTAATAGTCTAATCAGGATATGCGATGTAATCGTAGATTTGTCCTTGATTTTTCTCTCTCACTCTCTCTCTCTCTCTGGGAACATAAGAAACTAATATAATTGATTTAGATTGTATTTGCAATTATTCGCATACCTATAGGTAAATATATTCTTTATGTTTACAGTTAAAAATGCGTGTATTAAGTGACAGACTTAATTGCATAATAAACCATACTTTTGATTACGATACCTGGAATAATTTCTAGGCTTCAACAATATATGTGCGAAATGTTCAAAGATTATTATTTCAATAAATTACAAATGGTTATGTGCGAAGTAGAGGGGACTGTTCTATCTTTGCAAAATTTTAGATTTGAAAACGGTGATTCTGGTTCAACATTCTAATATAGATGCTTTAGAATTTTAGTAATCTGAACTTTGCATTCCTGTCACAGAGTTCGTTTGGAATGATTATAATTCCGTAGTTACCATTCCGATCGATTTTTATTAACTTTCCTAGAGTGTGAACCCCCTAGTTTTCTTGGTTGTTTAACATCTGAGCTCGATGCGCTCTTCGTTCAATTCTTTATCCAAAAACCCATTCGCTTAGATCGGTTTCTCCAAAACTTTTATAAATACCATGGCGTTTCATTAATTCCATAAAAATTTGTTCTCTTCATTTTATTTGGAAAAAAAGCGGTATCTAGAAAAAATTACATCATCTAGAGTAAATGTTTATTTTGCTAAAAATTTGAGAGATAGATTAACAACAATATTATTTATTCACAAAAAAATATTTTTACCTGTTTTCTTTAAGTTTAATTAACTAAAAAATTCAATTCTACTTATCATATCAAAAGTGATTTCCTTCCTAAAGGATTTTTCGTTTTCTGAAGAAGCAAAATACGGAAAAAATTCTAAATATTAATTTCAGTCGGAATGTAATTATGTGACAGGCCTCTATATTACAATAAAAGCATTATTTCGCATTTTATATAGCGTAACAAATTATGTAAATATAAAGCTTCTACTGAAATCCACAATTTGATATCGGGAGAATCAGAATCAACTTAGGAAAAGTGTTTCCTATTAAAAGATCGCCTAATACTATAATACTATAGATGAAACATTCCTTCTTAGAAGTTTCCGGAAAAGGCTGTTACCGACATGAACAACCTTAAAATATAGCCTTAATGAACTATTGGTAAGATATACAAATTTTGTGGTACACAAATCATTCAAAGAAAAAAACTCAATGTAGTTCACCACAAAAGTTCTGTGCTAAATTTGTAGAAAATTTATTCTGTATTGAATCTGATGAGTAAAGATTATGGGCCGGCTAAAACTCAAGGATCTATCTCCACTCTAAAAAGATCCTTTATGCGATAGAAAATGCTTCAGTAAGTAGAAGTTAAAATATTCAAACATATATAAAAACATATATGTACCATATTTCAGAATAACTTTGAAAATATTTTAAAACTGTCTATTAAATTTTAAATTTCAACCGGTATTTATTGTATGATATTTTGTACCATAAAGAAATAAACGTATATGTGTGAAAAATATATGCCTGACTTGTCAACAAAGCTTTAGATCATAAAGAGGAGAATTGTTCAAATAATTTAATCATAAATGAGTTAGTTAATTGGTTCAGTTAACTTACGTAAATGTATGGAGAGGCTTTTCCACATCCTAATTACTCTTATCAAAAACTTTTTTTCGTAGATTGTGGTAGTAAAATTTGCAAATATATGTTGAATATTACGTGTAGATCAAAAAAATACAAATTCATGAAGAAGTAAATAGGTAGAATTAGAGTTTACGAGTTTGTAAAACAATAAGGAAATTTACAATCGCTTTCTGAATGATTTGAAAACTTTTTTTATATAGAAAAATTCTTTGCAGGTCGCAGTTCGTTTAAAAAACGGCAGTTTTCGTCAGTAATAACCTCTTCCAATACGTCTTCTATTTAAAGTAAGATATTAACGAAAATGAAAACTGTCTTCCAAGAGACTTTTCTATATGGAAAGTTTCTTACAAGTTGCGCTTCTGTAATATGTAAAATATGTCTTCTGCCAGAATTTTGGAAGAGTTTTGTGTTCTTCGACCGTTCTCTACATGAAACGTGCCTTGAACGATTCTTATGTATGAAGTGTGCATTTTATTACTCTTTTCTATATGAAAACGGTCTTTCATGACTTTTTCTAAATAAAAAAAAATTATTCCTTGATACTCTTCTATACGGTAAATGCCTTTCGTGACATCTTTCCATACGAAAAGTATCATTAATGACACTGTCCTATACGAAAATATGTTTGTTAACCGATTCCTCTTGGAGTTCAGTTTTAAAAATTGACATATTAATCGATCGAGTTGATTAATCGATTAGAAAAAATTCGATTTAGAGAACTCTACTCGAGGCCAATATTTACCGATTGTTGGTTTTTGGAATCAGTATCGCGTCGGATGTTCAACAGCCCCATTGTACAAAATTTCCATTTCCTAAGATTCATCTTATATACAAAATTAAATTCTATATGGCAGTTGCTTTTTGAAATTTCTACATCTGCATCAATAAAAAACCATTGTTGGGAATTAGTCCTATAGCCGTGAACTAATAAGGCTGTGAAAAATTTTGCTCGAAAGCAATTCAAGCAGAAAATTGCCAATATATTCAGGTCCCGGATTCCTTTATTACAGCCTTAATTTTTATGATTCCCCTTCCAACGATATCAATCTTTACTGTTAGGTTTGGATTCCAAATATATATATTTTTTGAAAAAAATATATATTTTTGGAATTACTCCGAAAGAGAGAACATTTTCATTAGTGACAAGATAATAACATGTGCCGTTTCTATATTTAAAGCAGAGGTGCATCCAGATTGCTTCCAATAATTTAATTATATACTACATCAAAGCAGTAATAATGATGCTACTTTTGGAAAAATAATGGTTAGAAGCAATGAAATATTTTTTTTCTTTCTACATAAATGTTGCGGCAGGAATTTTCTGTATAACCTTATTAAGTTAAAAAAACAATATGTGGATATTCAAATTCCCTACATTTATTATAATTCAATGCATTACATTAACCAGTTAGGCATGTGTCGATAAACTATTACGCCCAATCTGTTTTTAAAACTTTTATTTTCACTGTATAATCCAATAATTTTAAGAAAAGCCTATTTTCGAGAAATGTGTCCGAAAATGTTATTCTAGAACTTCATAACTGTATTACATAAATAGTACGAAATAGTTGTCAAATTGCACTGTACCAGTAGTTGGGGTAACTATTGCGCCTATTGGTATGAACAAATCTTGCTGGACTGATTATGTGAGAATCGACTATATTTATATACGAGTATTCTTTAAATTTTGCTAACTAAAAATATTGCTAAATATCAGATTCTCTGTAAACCTTTGTTCTTTTTTTTTTAATTTTGGAATTTCCTATCAGGAACGTTGCAAATATATTTCCAAGTAAAATAGAATAACATTACAAACACTCTCAAATTTTAGAAGCATTTGTTACTCGTTGTAAAATTTTTTCGAACAACATGCGAGTATTGTTCGTAGACATATTTTTTTTTTTATTTTTTTTTATTTTTTTTGTTTGTTTGCAAAATTCACTAGAAATATATATTTTCGAATGGGAGAAAAATTGGTCTAGCTATAATTTTTCTAAACCGACTTGAGCAATCATTTATTTTGTGTGAAAGAAAACAAAATTTAATTATATGGGAATCACAAATATCCCAAAGTAATGTGCGATTATATTCAACATTTTGTGTAGATCGGTAGCAGTAAATAAATTTAAGCGGATATTGACAAAAACAACTCAAAAATGATGACAAGCAGTTTTATTGGAAGTAATTTATTTCTAAAATGATTCTGAATACATTTGATTTCTGAAGTTTAACATTTTCAACTCAAAAAAACACCTATTAGTCGCAGTGTATCAAAACGTTAGTTTCCAATTGTCGTTAGGAGACCCTAAAACGTATATTTGTTCGTTTTTGTTGCCAGCCCAGGTTAATTATGTAATAATTATCAGTCTAATAAAAATAGGCTTTACGAATAGGATCTTTTTCCAAAAATTTAAAAACCCATTTTTTTGTGGAGGGCATTTGTTTAACATAGCCTATATTTGAGACATGTTAAATATATTTGTAAACGCTTTACACTGTTAAGGAGTGTTATTTAAAAACATCACATAAAATTCGTTGGCATTTTCGATGACTTGCAATACTGATCAACACATTTCTTCTATTTTAAGTAATTGCGTAATTAATATGAAAAATTAATAAATTAATTCAAATATTTTCTTTGATGACAGACTAACCTGCCGACAAAATAATACAATAATCTTTCGGAGATATTTAAATGTGTATACGCTTCCAGGCTTTGAACTAAAACCAATTATGGATATTTAGGAAATGTCACCGTAAGTTCTGAAAGATAACAATTTATAACAAAGAAAAAAAAAAGAAGAGGATGAACAAATTTGCAATATTTTATATTTTGAAAAAATCGCTGCCATTTTTTGCGCACTTTATAGTGTACGTGGAGAATCACGCATTTTATTGGCATTGGTATCAACATCACATATTTCTTTACGAAAATGCCGAATAAGCGTTATATGCAGGAATTGTTCATTAATTTCTTTAATTTGATGAAATCTATAGATGAGGCGCATCGACTGATTGTTTTGAGTGCTTCCAAAAGCTTAAGAAAGGTAAGTTTAACAGGAACATAGCAAAATGATGGAAGAAGATGAATAGAAAATCATGGGGGGGGGGGCCCCCGTAATCACACTTCAACAATGACGATCAAACATATTATTTGTGGAAAAAAAATTCATATTGTACTAGCCGACCCGACAAACGTTGCTTTGCCTTCAAATTTTAGCAGGAGCAAAAATAATTGCTTTTTAATTTGTGGTTTGTATAGGAGGTACCACTCCCCATTGTCCAATCCCGCTCATATTTGCAGCAGCACTTAAGATATGTACAGCAAACCGATGTACCAAATTTTGTTCAAATACCGTAAGCAGGAGCATAAATAATTGATTTTTAATTTTTTGTTTGTATGGGAGGTACCACGCCCCTTTGTCCAATTGTACCGAATTGTAAATCTAAACCATCCCGGGCACCACCCAGACGCATATGCAAAAATTTATGCAAAGCGGTCCAGCCGTTTAGGAGGAGTTCAATGACAACGCCCGTACAGTAGAATTATATATATAAAGATAGGTATATTTGATGATATCAACCAGATGACATGAATTATTAGTTGGTCCAATCAAAAGAATTAATCATAATTGGAGCTCTATATTAAACACAATCGATGAGATTTTTTTTTTTTTGAAAGGATGTGCTGATGGATGGAATACAACAAGATATAAGAGAAGTATTAAGAAAATTCGGTCGTTTGCGGCTTTCTGGCACAGATTTGCGATTTCAAAAAATCCGATATAAAAAAGTCTAGGAGGATCAAATTGCACAATGTTGACGGCTAGTTTATGTTACCTCCGCTAGAGAAAACCATGCCCTTAAACAGTTCATCCAAAATGTCCATTGTGGCGTTTGCTATGCCCCATGGCGCCGTTTTGTTATCGCTCACGTTCGCATTGTGGAATTTGGGCTAAAACAAATTGATTATCATTGATCTGTAGCACTTTCCGTTGATGGTGGTGGCCTCACCAACATCATTTTCGAAGAAGTACGGACCAATGATGCCGCCGGCTCAAAATCCACGCCAAACAGTGTCTTTGCGTACATGCACTGCCACCTAGTAAACCTCGTTTGTGGGGCAGTTTTGTTTGTTAACATAGCCTTTCATTCAAAAATGCCCCTCGTCGCTAAAAATGATTTATCGGCCAAAATTGGGGTTCTCTCAAAATCCCTCCGAAACCCAGACGGCAAATAAACGATATTGTCCATGGTTATTAACTTTGAGCTCCTGGGTCAATTGGATTCTGTACGGGTGCAGAGCCAAGTCCTGACACAAAGTTCTTAAAGTTGAAGTCCGAGTTTTTGTGCACAACGTTTACAATTATTTTATTTTTTTTTTAATTTTGTCCAACGACGAAGCACTGTGTGCCAATCACAATCAAAATTTTGATGCGGTCGACCTCAAAAAATCTTACCCCTAAGTATATTTATAGGTATATACGAATCATTGTATCCTCCTAATAACAAAGTCGTCAAAACAATCATGACTTTGAACTGCAAGTGCAAAGGAAGTAACTCTAATTGAAACATGGTGCCGGAGAAACTTTACTTGTGCAAGAAGACAGCGGCATAGAATGCCTTTGAAAGTGAGAGCAAAGAGTTGACTTTGAAATGCGTTTGAAGGATGGGGGGTGTGAATAGAATGAATGAAAAAGAACTTAATCACGCAACTCTATCTGTTTCATCCTGAGAATAGTACTACATCAAATCAGCCTGTTGGAATCAAAATACCAAGCAACACAAACAATCAGTACCTAAGAAACATCCACACCATGCATAGCACTCTTATTCCCATACAATTTGGACTGGGAATGGGGTATGTAACTATGAAGGTTCTCGTATTCGTATGCGGCATGATACATTTCATTCGTTCAATTCAACTTTCGGTTCGATTGCCAAAATATCGACCAAACAAACAATTTCTGAGTCTTTAGTTGAACGAGAATTATGAGCCTAGATAGACGTACGGCAATATACGCTGAATATAGAATATCTTTAAAATAATACGAGTCGCCACAGCGTATAACAAATAGAAAAAACGCAATTTAAAAAACATGGATGATCGGACTATAGATTCTATTTTTGCCGGTTCCTTGGAATCTCTGCCGCCAGTTAGCTCGAAAATCGTTCGAATATTCACGAGTTCTACGTTTACGGGTAGGTTTTCATATTTGAGTTCGAAGTAAAATGCAGGTGCGATTATATAACTAAATGATTTTTATATATCCCAAAGATACGACCATGGAACGTAATTCGCTGATGGCAAAATGTTATCCTCGCATCAAGGACTACTGTCGGGAAAAACACGGTTTGGAGTTCCAGGTACACAAATCATGTTCAAGTGCGTGCTCAGGGGTTGCATAACTTCAAGGTCACCATTTTGTTTATTGTTAGGTTGTCGATATGCGTTGGGGTGTTCGCGATGAAGCCACCGATGATCACATGACAACAGAGTTGTGTATGCGCGAAATAAAAAACTGTCAGCGGCTATCAATGGGCCCTAATTTCGTTGTGTTTCTGGGACAAAAATATGGTTATCGCCCCATACCTACATATATTGTGTCGTCCGAGTTGCAGTTGATTTGCGAGGAGTTGACAACCATGGGCGTGGATCGAGCCCTTTTGGATTTGTGGTATAAAAAAGATAGCAACGCCGTTCCGCCCATTTCGGTCCTCCAACCAATCTCTTCGATTCTTATAAACTTCAATAACAAAAGGGTGCCGAAGTTGCAGGCTGAAGACCAAGCAATCTGGTGGGATACGTTGGGAAAAATGCAAAAACTGCTGAGGAAAGCCTCCGCATCTCTTGGAGCCAGCGGAAAAATGAGCAAAGATGCAGTGCACAATTATTTCATGTCTGGTAAGGATTAATATCGTACACCCCGGGGAAACGACCGGCCAAAACGATAGTATCAAATCGAATGCTTTTTATAGTTACCGAACGTGAAGTTATCAACGGAGTGTTGAATGTGAAGAATACAAAGAATCATTGTTTAGCGTATGTCCGGTACATTAACAACATAAATTTGCAAAACCTGAAGAAGGCCTCGCTGTTTGTGGACATTATAAATCGAAGCTTGGACACGGAGTCGGCGAAACTGCTTGGAGATCTGAGGGACAATCGATTGCCGGCGAAAATTGAAGCAAGCAATATGCAAAAATACACAGTGGAGTGGATAGGTCGCGAAGGTCTCGACATCGAAACGCACGAAGAATACTTAAACCACTTCATATCGCATTTTTATAAAAATATCGTCAAGTTAGTTGATAGAGCTATGCGTAAGGAAGACTCCAGTGCACAGGGACAGATAGTCACTGAAATCCTTCAGCATTTGCATGCTTGTAACAATTCGGTTAAAGTCTTTTATGGACGCGAAGAAAGTCTAGAGCACATCAAGCGTCATATGCTGGGGGATTCAGATAAACCACTTGTCCTTTACGGCGAAGGAGGTTGTGGCAAGACCTCGCTCTTGGCAAAAAGTGCTTCATTGGTCGCTGCTGAATGGTTTGCCGATAAGCGTCCCATTAACATTGTACGCTTCCTGGGCACAACGCCCGATTCTAGTGCGCTGACACCCACGCTCATATCCATATGTCAACAGGTAATTCTCAGTTTTGTCTGCTTACCACCAATATACAGCATGCATGGGTATATATATGTATACATCGTGTATGCCCTGGTATTAATTCTTTAACCCTCCGCTGCAGATTTCATACAATTACATGCTACCCTTTGAGAACATTCCCGATGATTTAGTGCCTTTAACAGCGCATTTTAAGCAATTGCTAACTTATGCAAACCCGAACCAACCTTTAACTCTGTACCTTGATTCGGTAGACCAATTGACTGGTACTCAAGACTCGAACAGTGTATCCTGGATACCGACGCGATTACCGCCCCACTGTAAGGTGAGTATGGATCAGATATCCTGACAAAACCTTCTCTTCAGCAAGATTGGTTGAAATCAGTGAATGAGTCGAAATAATTCGGTTACTATAAGTTTTTCAAATTGCTTGAATTGTGTCTGCTAAATTGTTGCATGAGCAAGAGAGGGCCACAATGGCAAGGTGGTTAATAATCACTGATTTTGCAGATTATCATATCCTGTGCAAATGAGGAAAACAACCCCGTTGTGTCCCAGGAATATCACGTATTGCGCAAAATGATCGATATAGATGAAAATTTTATTGAAGTTACAGCACTGGGTGAAGACTTGGCGATGAACGTCATTAAAATGTGGATGAAGACAGCCTGTCGAGATCTTAACAACTACCAGTGGCGTTTGGTAGCCAATGCAATAAGTAAATGCTCGCTACCTATCTTTGTGAAATTGGTCTTTGCCGAAATTTGTCGATGGCGTAGTTACACGAGGCCTCAGGAGACTCATCTGGCAAATAATGTCATGGACTCCATCATGATGTTGTTCGAAAGAATCGAGAAACAGCATGGTCGCATTCTAGTATTTCATGCATTGGCATACATAACAGCCTCGAAATCGGGTCTCTCGGAAAGCGAATTGGAGGATTTGATATCTTTGGATGACAAAGTGTTAGACGACGTTTATCAATACCATCTGCCGCCCGTTAGACGCATCCCTCCCCTATTGTGGACCCGTATACGCAACGACTTACCTAACTATCTGAGCGAAAGAGAGGCGGATGGTGTAAATGTGATGAACTGGTACCACAGGCAGTTCCGCGATACTGCTAAAGAGCGATACTTTAAGAATATGAACATGGCCATGTACTTTCATTCCATGATTGCCGATTACTATTTAGGTATATGGGGAGGTGGCGTTCCTAAGCCATTCAAGTTCACTGAAATACAAAGACATCGATTTGGCTTAACCGAAAAAGAGGGATCAGCGGATCGTAAAGTGCCAATTCAACCTCTGGTTTTCGCTAGCAAGGATGGCAGTTCCAAGAGATACAATTTGCGCAAGGTAAGTTTACGTATATTTAACACAAGAGCTCATCAACATTATTTTAACGCTCCGAACTTTCAGTTTGGCGAATTGCCTTTCCACTTTGTTCGATCACGGCGATTCAAAGATCTGTTCGAACATGTTCTCTTCAACTACGAATGGTTGCATGCCAAGTTATCCAGTTGTCCGCTTCAGGCAGTTTTAGCTGATTTCGAAGATGCCTCATCAAACACAGAAGACAAGGAGGCTAAACGAGAACTCATGCTCGTAGCCGATGCCCTCCGATTAGGAGGGGCAATTTTGGCAGTCTACCCTAACATGTTGGCACCTCAACTGATAGGCCGTCTGCTGCCCGAAATTGGAGGAAATTCCAATATTAAAATGTTACTTAGAGCCAGCGATCATTGCGGTCCTAAGGATTGCGCGCTGATTCCAGTAAACCATTGCCTCCACACGCCTGGAGGGCCGCTTAAGGTTTGTAGCTGATATGATTATAATTCGCGGTAAACATTCTAATAAAATCCCATTGCTCAGTATTCGCTGGAAGGACATCAGTTTGCCGTGTTTGCATTCTGCCTCACTAGTGATATGCGTTACATGGTGTCCATTTCCACACATTTCATTACTTTTGACTTGTCCACATCGGATTTAACCCGAGATGTTAATCCCGGTATTGAGGGCATTATGCAGCAATTAGTTTTGAGCCCTGACAATAAGTGGGCCGCTGCTTATTCCAATAATAATCAAACGGTTCTGTTGAACATGCTGTCGAGCGAATTTGTGGTAATAGACTCGCCTTTCGATAATGATGGTGGACCCATTAGTAGTCTTTACCTGATTAATCAAAGGTAAATTTGAATTTGGCGATCACGCTTACATATATGTAGCACGAAATGCTGCAACATTAAATTTTTACTTCTCAGTTTATTTATTACTTGCAAATTGAAGTGGGCTCAATTCGACATGCGTGGTAACTTACAAGGTATTTTCACAGTTCCCGGAGATTGTGTGGGGTGGGAAATTTTTAATATGGAGTTTACAACACCTTCGGATTACAATGTAATATTCTGGTCGGGTTCGATTAATGAAACACGAATACGATTCGATTCGCGCAGGGGAGAATTGTACACCAACTCTTTACATTTCTTCAGCGCACTGGTTCTAAATAAAACAAGGGATCGCCTTTACGGTTGCGCTAACGAAAGCAACTATGAAGTCACCTCATACCGATTTGTAGAATCTCCTGGAGATGAGGCGTCTATTAAATGGATGTTGGAAAACAAGCTGCCTCGTTTTGAAAATGACGAAAAGGAAATGCTACTACAATTGCGATTGGACCAGCACGATCGTATGCTACTAGGAACTGCTGGCAAAGGATTTGTTATTTGGGATTTTGGTGACCAAGATGGATACAGACTTAGCGACAAAGCGATGTACTTGCCCTTGCCACATGGCGTTCGAAATATCACAACGAAAATAATGCAATCGAATTCAATAATGGTCAGTTCAAAATTGGATTACGCCGTAGCAGGGGTACGCAAAAATTTATACGTGTGGTGTCTACAGACCTCTCAACTGGCCAAAGTGCTGGACGCCCACTTCGGACGCATTATCCAGCTTGAGGCTCTCACTATTGGCAACTGGAACAATGTGGTTACCTCGTCGATTGACAGATCCGTTAAGGTCTGGAATATTAATAACATTTTCGAGAAAGTTCACGTAATTGATCGTCACGAATTGCAGATCGATGACATAAGGTAAGGAACTTTCGCATGTGTAGATATTACGCAATTATATGTAATATTTTCGCAATTAGCCTTTCCGAGGTTGACTTAGCCGTGACCGTGACAAGGAGCTGCGTGGGTGTTTGGGAGTCCAAAACCGGAAGATTGTTAACAAAATTGGCAGACAGTCCGTTGGGTGCCATCGTAACGCATGCTGAAATTACACCTGATGGACGATACATAATATCCTCTGAGACGGGAAAATTTTTGATTTGGAATAGGGTTTCGGAGCAAGTTATCTATAGAGACGATCAGCCAGGAATACAGCAAATAACATTCATGGACTACGGTTACAAAGTGTTGACAGTTTCATGTCCAAACATAAACCAAAAGGAACCTAAGGAAGTGGAAGAGAACAATCGATTGATCGCAATCGCCACTGTTAGATCGGTACCTGGTAAGTAACCACTTCGTATATTTGCAAAGCATTCGGACAAACACTGTTTTTCTTGTAGAGGGTACCATCATATTCCGCTTTGAATTCCCCATTCGGATGATACCTGGCTTGGCATTTCGTCAATCTGTGATATCGGCCGACGCCGCGTATATCATTACGTGTTCGGTAGACAAGTCATACAAGGATTGTATTGCAGTTTACAGTGCCGCCAATGGTTCATTCATTTCGAAAATACTCCTCAAAGGGTGTGGTATCAAAGAAGTAATTTCGCTTGTGCCCATGCCTCATAAGGCCACCCAAGTAGCTCTTATAAGCAGTGAAAAGGGCAGTATAATGGATATAAAGAGCAAGAAGCATATACGTTCCATACCAAAGTGGGGTGGAAGTATAACTAAAGATGGCAAATGTGGTCTTTATGCCCCTTCTCGTGGAGGTTTAGAAATGCTGGAATTGCGAAAGGGCACTACTGTTAAAACATTTATCCCCAAAGTTGCAGAAGGTGTGTTTTCCGTCATATGCATTTTTACGGAAAACGACGAGTATGTCTGTTATTACCATAGCGGGCGCAAAACCATACGCGTGTTTCGCACCTCTGACACGGAAATGATCGCCAATTACCGTCTACAAGCCGAACTGACGGCCATAAAAAGTAGCAAAGATGGCCGTTGTATTGTCCTGGGCACTGTCGACGGTTGTATGTCCTCTTTAGCCATCGTCGATCCCAAGAAGGAAGGCATGATTGAATGGTTGAATGCATTGCCATCACGAGACGAAAACTGGAAAGCAAAACTGGCTAAAATGAAAGCAAAGGTTGGCTTCAAAGCCGCCATACGAGTTGCGACGATATCTTCAAGGTTCGACAACCAGAAATCAAAATCAAAGGAGTTAAAAGAAGACACAGACGACGAAGGGGCGGATGGTAACGAGACTATTGTGGAAATGACCAATTAACTACTTATGATACGATTGTTGTTATTGTTTTTAATTTTCAATGTTGAAGCTTTAAGCACATTTAGAAATTATTTACATGCATATGTATATGTATATATGTATGTTTAGATGACATAATAAACTTAATGCTTTATGGCAAATCTCAAATGGTGGTACTTCCTTAAGCAAGAGTTTTCGAGAAAACCTGGTTTGCTCTAACATGAGCCCCCTTAAAGCGTCTACAAAGAAACTTTTGCCCTCAAAACTGGTCACGGATGTATTTCCTGCTACAGCATTTCTTTACATTATACATTGTTACATTATAAAACCCGGTAATAAATTCATTAGTTGGTGAAATAACTAATACTACAGTCGAATAACTAATACTGAAAAAGGCTCATTTTCTACTTGAGTGTATAGGGCAAGTTCCTTCCTTCTACGTCAATTTTGCCCAAATCCGATCTTAATCTTCATACGGTTATAAAATGTTTTCAACTAACACTTTACATACCTGCTCTCTGCAGACCCTCGAATTGAAGAGCGGCTTAAATTGATACTGATTATGATGATATATATATATATATATATATATATACATATACATATACATATATATATACATATATAAGGCTACACATACCGGCTTATAATAGTTTTTTATATGCTGAATATTTACTGATTTTTGTTTCCAATAGAGATACACTTTTCCGATAGTGCTAATAGGTACTAAAAGCATCTTAAGCATCTAAGTAATAAAATAGTCCCATTTTAGCTCCGGAAACCGATTTCAAGAATAATTAAATTTACTTCAAATGACGTATTTCTAGCCTTATAAAGATAAGAGGGAGAAATGCACGTGAAATGATTGGAAATTATCATTAAAAGGTACTATTGGTGTGTCCTCCTGCGAGTACGATATTAATACTGCACGACCTTTCACAGATCAATTTAAATATACCACTAAGGAATTCAAAATTATGTATTCGCAAGCAAAATTATTTTGTTTAATATTTTTTTCAGGGTCCCATTTAAATTGCGACTCTTAGCGCGATGTTATTCACAATAATTTACGTAGCGCTGTGAATTAAAGCTATGCCAACTGGTATATGTCCAAAGTGAACCATTAATTTTTGTTAAATCTATATGAAAAGATGATATTTTACAAATATTGGAGACGAAAATTCTGTTGTCAGACAACAATAACTGTTTTCCATTATTCCATTCCATTTTCGGTTTTATACTTATTACAAAAGAAAAAATCGGGCTTATGAGGCAAATCTCTATACAAATTCTGAAAGCTCGGCTGGCCCGGATTTACCGATAATGCTAATTTGTCGCTACTTTTGGGAAATATCGCAGCAAAACATGTGTCATCTTAAAATCAGGAGGGCCAGTGTTTATCTGCAGGCTACATAATATTCCAGTTCCCAAGAACTGATTAACATCGTGCTTAAGTTATCTTCGCCCAAACAACCAATGGAGAAACAATGTTGTAATGACTTAAAAACAATATTACTCCTTGCAAGAGTACAATATCCGTACCAATCCGATATACTAGTACATTGGAAGAAAGACTAGGGTAAAATGTGTAGGGATTTCCTTTGACCATAGCAGATAATCCATAAAATCCGACAGATTGTAACGTAAGAAAAATGTGGATTTTTTATTAAATATGTTGTCGGAAATAATGGAGCAAATTGCCTTAATAGATTACCATTCGCTTCGATCTGAAGAGTGGTTAATGAAATAGAGCACAAACCTACAGCTAACTGTCCATCCATATCCAGTTCAATTGTCTCAAAGGAAAACATTTGCCATCAATTGACAACGTGTAATCTTACATCATAGATCACTTCTGTACACGCATAAATAGAAACAATTTTTTTTAGATATAGATATATATTTGTATATGCAATTTATTCGATTATAATTTATTAAAGAGAATTAAATAGTTAAGTTAAAGAGAGAACGGTTTCATTAGTTATGTGAAACAAATAAATAAATTTCGCAATACGACGTTCTTAAGCTAGGAAAACATGTGAAAAACAAAGTGTAAAAAATTTTATATTTAATTATAAGTAAGCCTTTTTTAGAAGGTAAACGAAACATAACTTATGGTTAACTAATTTCTGGTGAAGTACAAACTACTGAAGGGATGTGATAAATAATATCATGGAACCTTTAATTCATCGTTGGCTTCCTATGCAACTTAAAACTAACAGCCATTCTAAATTGTCAGAAACACAATTCTACGTAACAATTTTCGTGGATATACTAAAAACAAATAAACAACAGAAATTCGCTAAACAACAAAGCCAAAAATCCCATAGCCAACGTATACTTAAAATTGTTCATATTTCTAAACTACTGGTGTAATCTGTAAGAAAATATGCCTCCATATTATATCTATATGCATTGATGATTGTTGTTATTTAGTAATTAGCGTCACAGCAAAACTGTTTATTATAAGTATTTTCTTTTTGTTACTACCATTATTATATCTTGTAATGACGATTGAGGACTGTTGTTACGTTACATTTCCATTTAATGCTTTGGTAGAGATTTGCAGCATAAATCATGAAAAAACATTTCTACCTGTTCAGAGATATACGCCCGCAAATGCGATCTTGTGCATCATTGTTAGTATTGCTTTGAGAACAAGGAATAATAAAGGCTTGTTTTTAGTAGAAAAGTGCAAGGTTATATTGAATGGTTGCGTATCCGTTCCCCTAATTTCTTACACATTTGAGTCAGTGATAGGTGGAAAGAACATGGTGTGGAATATGATACGGGGCGCAAATTAGAAAAAATACTCAGTATGTTGGGACATGTCATTAGTCCTAAATTTTATGGATGGATTTAGGTATGACTTTCCTTTTTTATTTGAGCCAGCTTCGCTTGAATGTGCTGCAAACGATTTGGTGACATCTCCGGCTTCTAAGATATAAATTTAAAATAAATACTGGATGTGGAACAATAGTTCAGGGAATGGCAAACTTACATCTCTCCGTATTACGGATACTTTTTGGGCATTCATAGAATTTAAGCTTAGGTTCTCATCCATCACCTTATTATCCATCATCATCAAGTGAGAATGAGCCCCGAGAACGCTATCTGTGCTCCGGTGAGGTGCCAAATTAGCTTTCACTCTCAAGTGATTCAGTCGATCCATCCAGTAATCCGGATCTGGCTTAACTCCTGTGGAGTCTGTGACAGCGGGGTTTTTCTGATTCTGGTAGTTTGCATCTGTGAGATACGAAGAGCGTGTAGCTTTATTTATAGATAACCATCCGTCACCATAATTTACAAGTTGTGCATATGTGAATTTTCAAAATCCATTTCATTTAATAAATAAGTATGTGTGTGAAAGGCAAAGTGAATGTATACGTTTTGTGTTATGTACAGTGAACATGTATATGGAATTTAAGCACAATCGCAAACTCACCTAAGCGATTATCGCTTGAATGTGGCAACAAAACTGCAGTCTGGGAGGGATTTGTGTCATCTGCAGACCCAATCGTGCGTTGTATTTCTGCCAATCCTTCCTCGATATATTTTTGAAAGCTTGGGCTGGCTCCTTTCAAGAAGGCCGAAATATCAATCTCGGGATTTTTAATCTGTTAATATAGATTGTGAGTTTTTGCAAAATTAAATTGCAACAATGTCTACCTTAAATTCGTAGAGTTTTTGCAGTCCCTGCTGCTTAGTTTCTTTGTCCGAAATCAACTTAAAAATCTGAGACATGTTTTCATGAGCCTGATTAGAAATCCGTTGTTTTGCTTGAAGATCTTTGGAAGAATTGGAACGCTGCGGCGAAGAGCTGGGTAAATTACCCTCCTTTTGTAAATTCTGAAATGTTAATAGATTTGTGTAAAGCGTCAGTTTTGCTAAGCAATTTTATTAAAATTGCGAATACCTTTAAAAACTTTATCAAATAAGCGTGTAGTTCCGAATGTGTGGGTATTTGATTGAGATGTTGCAGAATAGCATTACCCTTCACTTTGGCCATGTTATGTATGATAGTCTTCACGGTTCTCAGGGGGGTGTCAGAAGGCCTAGTTTGCCACCAAGAACTGGGCAATGCCAACATAAATTCATGTACTTCCAACATAACGGCATCATAATTGAGTTCATTACTCCGTTCTGGCAAAGTCTTGACATTCCGCCAAATGCACTTCATTAAAAGATCCGTGAACTTTGGAAGACCCGCCTCCGGACAAGTTTCGCGCAACAGTCGTATTAAAGCACTACAAACGGAAGAAATAATCTATACTTTGTTTTTTAAATGCAGTCTATTCAAAACGCATACCAATTCATGTTTGTGAAATTCGATTTATCCAACACTTTTACGCAAATACCGTTAATGACCTTATTGTACTGACCATCATCCCCCGTATTCAGTTTCTGATCGGCCAGTAAGTGCAGCAATACCGACATAAGATTCTTAATACAGGCCACACTTAATGTCTTTCCAAGAGTTTTTGAAAGGAAGAATGAATACAAAATCGAAAGTACTGGTTGGTATACAACCAAAGATTCTGATATAGGAATTTGCGAAAGATTCTAGAATAAAATTAATAATTTATAGAATATATCGTAAAGTCGTCTGGGGCGCATTACCTTCAGCTGTGCCAGCACATTTTGGATAAAAATCTCTTCATAATCACGTAAAACGGCTTGCTTTTCGGGAGAATCTATAATTTCGTTAAGTTCATTGATAGCGGCCCTGGCCTTTAAAGTGTCTGTGCTACTTGTAGCCTTAATGATTTTTATGAGATGCGGATCGTGCTTTGGCAAAACATCCGCTAGACTGCAATTCATTTAAGAAGACACATTTTACTTAATTACGATAAGGTGACATTTTAATCCATACTTTGCCGAGTTGTTTCCAAATGACTGTTGGTAGAGAGCAGCATTAAATTGTTGTTGCTGCTGTTGGGGACTCATGTACGGAGAGACATTGTTTCCCATTATGGCTCCAGCCCCACCCATAGCTGACGGATGAGGAGGTGTAGTATGATTTTGCTGCATATAACGCGATCTGGAGAGTAGCTGATCAAACTTTTCCTGTGGATATTTGACACCGTCTTTTGTAGATAAAACCTTTATTGGCTCAAAAAGCAGCGAAATATCAACGTTTGGTACTTCAACCCGTTGAATTTGATCGACGCGAACCCAATCCTTTTCAATCTCCGCAATGCTGTTGGGATCCAATCCGAACGGTCCGGTAGTCTTCGGCTGTTGTATATGTTGCTGCAAAGCAATTATCGGTGCCGATGTTGGTTGATCAAATGTCCTGCACAATAAAAACATATTAACTGTATTAGTTACAAAATGTTTAGTAATATTGTCGAAATGTTGGATCAGACAAAGGCAGAACAATGGTATACATAGAAAGTACATAACACAAGCAATGTGATAACTGCGAAGGATATAACTGAGAGATATATGTCTACTTTGGACCAGTACAATAGGATAAACTGTCTGAAATACATACACATATATAGGACCCAGTAACAAACAAAGAATACGTGTATACTATTAAGTCGAACACAAACACAAACACAATTAAAAACTGAAAATAAGAGTGACATTTACGCTTGTCTTATAAGAGATGTAGAGCGCACATCTGCCTCTTCCAAGGAGAAATTATTAGCATCATTCGTTTCATTTTCAGAACTAAAGCAAGAAATGAAAAATTTTAAGAAATACACATTTGTGGTATTTTCTAGAAATATATATACAATAATGACGGTATCGATGATGATTATTATACAAAGGGTAAAAACTCGAAATGATGCGGATAATATTGGAAACGTACCTTTGATTGTGTTCCTCCGGTAATGGTAGTTCATCGCAGCCATTAGTCGATGGTTCATCGATTTCAATGCTGTCCTGTTGAATCACTTGGGGCGAAGAGGATTTCACACTGATGTTGTTAGTTTCTGGCGCCTTCTTAGCCGGTCTCTTGGCTCGTTTAATTCGCTCATCTAGCATCGAGAGATCCTTATCGTTCATTTGGCCTATTAGTTTATAGATCTTATCTCCAGCGAGAAAATATGCCTGAACCACACAATTGAGAGCGGCGTTTCTTACGCTATTGTCGCGGTCGGATATGTGACGTGCAATTTCCTTTAAAGCCACCTGTTGAGAAGGCTGACAAACCGTCAAACTGTAGTTCTCTATTAAATAACCTAATTCGTCCAGACATTCTGTTCGTTGACGAGCGTTCTTAGACTTTAAACCTTCCATTACGTAAACAAATACTTTCGTAAATGGGTAGACCAAAAGTATTTGCCTGAGCAGTGAACGAACGCCATTTCGCACAGCATCTTTAGGGTCGCCCAGCTGAAAGTCAGAATATTTTAAGTGAGGACGAGCATTTAACTTGGATTACATTTAAACTACCTTCAACAATAGGTGTGGTATAAACGAACTTCCTTCATTCTCAGCCAAAATGTACTCGTGTTCAACTAATGTCAAAAATACTTGATGTAAATACTCCAGACCCTTAATTAGCACAGAAGGGTTGGTATCGTAAAAACGCAACGATAGCCATTTTAGTATTAAATCCAAATTACATATGAGTGCCTTGGGATTTTGTGGTAAATCTTCCATCAATGATTCAATAACTTTTAAATGGTATCTGAATTACATACAAAGATAATTCGTATTTCGTTCCATACCGCATATAGACAATTTGATTACCTAAAATCATCGTGAAACATGTTGGCCATTAACCCCTTGTTAACATTAGCTGTTGACATTTGCTCCCTTAGCAAATCAATGAACTCTTCTCTAGGCGTAGTAAATGTCCATTTTAAAACGCGCATCTTCTGTTCGTCAATTAGTCTTTGATTTTTTGTATTATTGATAGCCAAAAGTGGAGAAGTATCGACATCTTCCTCCTTCTTGCGCGAGGATGAAGTGTTGCCTACTTTAGATGAAGCAGTACTTTTGTTAGCTGCTGCTTTTTGGTTTACAGAAGTTGAAGCCCCACCGCCTCGAATTGATTTCTTCGAGTCATCTACTATAGGTGCTTGTTGTTTTCCTTTCGGTAAAGGCTTAACTGGCAGATTCGGTCTTGCTTTGTCCAGCGCAGCTTGAATATCTTTCTTAGATGCTGGTTTTTGTTTATCCAGTGCTTTAATCATCGTCTCAAAGCCCAAATGAATCATTATACCCAAAACTGCTTCATTGGCATTTTTACGTACATCAGCATTGCGATCACATATATGAGAGTACAAATGAGGAATCATAGAGGTTAATTCTTCTTTGGGTATACTCTTGGGTGGCATTTGAGGCAGCCTCTCTGCCAACCAAGCCCACAACTCGGACTTCAAAGCAGGAGAGCCGGATTTCAAAGCGTCAGCGATCATTTCGTTTTCAAAAAATTCTTTATATCCCCCCTTTTCACCAAAGCTATTGATGCAATTCAAGGCAGCTGCTCTGACAAAGCTCTTACTGTCTCCTAGGGCATGCAAGAAACCGGGAAATAGAACTCGTACATGACTCTTACATCCTGGACCCATGGCATTAGCCAGTTGTTCGCAAATGGCCATTGTAGTTTGCGCAATCTTTGCATTCGAATCCAACAAACGCAATGCTAACGCAGGTCCCAAATCCCCAATCGTGGGTTTAATTAATTTGGCTTCATTTATAATAGTTTGAAGTTTATTCAAACCTTCATTTCTAGCTTTCCAATCTTTGTCAGACATCTCCTTTAACAAAGATTCAGTAATTTGAGAGGAAATATCAACTCTGGGTAATAAATCGGTTAAATTCATGGGTTCGTCATCATCTTCACAATCCCCTCCATCGCCGTCGCCACCATCGCCGTCCGCAGAAGCAGCTGCCGATTTCTTTACACCTCTTATAGGTTTCGGTGGCTTTTCTCCAATATTTTTGTCAAATTCAGATTGGATTTGAGTTTTTAAAGCTGGTTTCTCATTATCGAAGAACATCATCAGAGCGTTGCCCATATACATGGACATGGTGCCCACCAGGGCTATAGCAGCAGTCCTGACAGTGGGGTTAGTACTTTGTACAGCTTTGCGAACATCTTCGATCAACAACTTTGGTTGTATTTGGAATCCAAATTCCAAAATAGCCTTATTTACCCAATTTATTGACTCTGACTGAACTTTGGGGGACTTCTGCTCAAATGCAAATGATAATACTTTACCTACAACGTATTCAAGTTTAGTAGCTTCAGCGAACGCTGTTAAAACGTCGCCAGCCGAACTGCCATTCTTAATATCCGCCAATTTTTCCGTAATCTCATTTATAACAACGTCGATTGTAGTGGTAGTTAATGGGTAAGTCTCAGCAATGCATCGAATAATGTCCAATTTGAATTTTAACACCTGAAAATTCATTTCTTTGAGTCCTGGTTTGCGGCCACTTATAGTTCTGATTAGAACCTGTGACAGTCCTGGCATTTTTGTATCGAAATCAGAAATTTGCTGTAGCAAACTCTCCACCGCCGCCAAACGAGTTTTCCAATTGGAATCGACTAATCCTGCAAGCACATTAGGAGGCAACATCTCCTCAGCTTTTCCCTGGATTTCCTCAGGAGCCATTTCACGTTCCGTTGCTAAAACTTTTGCTGTGCTGGCACTCTTCGCCAATGGAACACCGCCACTATTTCCAGATCCCCCTGAGACCGTTGCCGGTTTTTTTGCAGCGGTTTTTTTAACACCAGCTGTTGCTGGTCGACTGACAGGTTTAGGTTCGGTAGAACCACCTTTAGGAGCAGCAGCAGAAGGGATGGTCGATGATTTATTTGCAGCGGGAGCAGTTGCAGGGCGTTCCTTTTTCACTCCTGCAATTTTAACTTTGATTTCAGCTTTCTCTTGGCATTCTTTTATTTTCGCCATTTTTAAAGCATCCACGTCCACTAAGAATGGTCCTATGTGTTTTTCGCCCATTAATTTTAACAGCGTGCCGATGGCATCCGCTGAACAATCCCTAACCGTTGGGTCAGACTCGTTCAATGTTTTTATCAGTGTTGTTACCAATAGTTTAAGCAGCTTTTTGCTTATAGTATTTGGTTGGGTGCGCGCAAACGCTCTCGCCAAGAAGAATGCAGTTTCGGATTTCACACTAGGATTTTTATTACCCAAAGATTCCACAATGTGTTCCTGCATTGCTTCCAAATTTGTCGAGGGATAAATAGCATCCATTGCTTCGCGCAAAGCTGTAACGACGTTAGCCTTTTTCTCTTTGAACTTCTCCAATAACGATGGAATACAAGCCTATAATCAATCATAAATACGTGAAGATTTTAATATTTACAAATTTACAGGTTGTAAACCCTGTAGCCAGATGTCTGCCTACTTACCATAGCATAAGTTGAAAATCGTTTTCCTAATCCCTTGGCTAACATGGCAAGACATTTTCCAGCCATTGCAACTAAAACAACATTAGTGTCTTTGGTGATGACTTTCTTCAACGACGTTACAAGAGCACCATAGTCGCCACTTTCCAGTTTGGGATTATCTGTTAGCAATTTCTCTAGTGCTTCTAAAGACTCTTTTCGTAAAGTCCATTTTTTCTCTTCCAACTTGTCATAGAAATCCTTAGGCATTTTCGAAAGAATATCGACTGGCTCAATAAGATCCATGGGATCGATTTCATCACCTCCGGTTTCGGCGTCTTCATCTACAGGAGTAAAATATGTAATTGCCATTAACACATTTTTGTTCCATTTTGTTCCATTTGTTAACTATTGCAACGGATGTAGCACATGTCGAAACAAATATATACATATGTAAATTGTAAACATAACATGGGATTCTCTCCTTTTTATTATTAAGTTTAGAAGTCTTGCAATTCATAGAATATTTTATATTAATACCGAAGTAAACGAATTCATCCATTACCACCTACCATTTCCATTATCTTCATTTTCTGCTGCTGCTGCAGATATTTGCTGCTGTTTTTCTTGTTGCGATTTTAAGTAACGCGAAGGTTCAGCCTTTTCGCCCTTCAGTTTATCAAATTCATCTTCAAGCTCTTTGATGGTCACCTGGGGAAGCGAAGATATCTGTTGCTTCATAGCAGGACCAATCCATCTTAAAATAAATTAAATATAGAAAAATTTTCAAATAACATTTCTAATGGAAACCCACCTATAGATTTCGATGGCTAATTGTTTTCCTTCATCTCGAACAGACTTGTCGCGATCACTCATTAGCGGTGCCAATTTCTTAATCAGTGGCTTTACATTAATCACCTTACTGCCAAATTCTTTCAAAGCTAACGTTGTGGCGGCAACGCATGCTGATACAATTTTAGGATTTTTATGCTCCATGCCCTTGATTAACTCTTCCAGCACGGCTTCGTGTTTTTCGATTTCAATGTACATTAGGGTGACTTGTACTGAGAGATCCTTAGTTTTGGTTTTAGGGGCAGCTATACACTTTTGAACAATGCCCGACATAACATCGCCAACTGTTTTGCCTGCATGACCGCAATTTTCAACAAAAATTAAAGCAGCTTCAAGGCCTCTCTCCTGCGCCATAGCATTTGAATCAACAACCATTTTTTTTATCAGTCCCACAAATTTCATCCACTCTGGTGACTTCTCATCATCAATTTCGCGAAATATCTTGGCAGCTTCCTCGTAGCCATCAACACGCGCCTTCCACAGTTTGTGGACACATCGTTCATCAACCGGTAGTTTCTTATATTCTGTGTCCTCGGCCATGGCGATTGTCCCTTTCGTATTTAAAGCACCCCTGTCGGTATTTGCCGTTTAATGAATGGATGTCAAGACTTTTCTGCGAAATGAAATTAATTTTTGTGTTAAATTTCAATACGGTAAACATTATGCAATCACAAATGACATATAAAATGCTATCTATACTTCTGCTTCCCAAAAGGGAAAAGGTAATTTGAATTATTGAAAGTACCGAAATGAAAATCAACGAAGCATGTTATGAGCTAATGGCAATAGGGGTGGCGGCAATAAATGTTTCTACAAATGCTTCATTGAGATTGAAAAAATGGTAATTGTTATTCATTTAAATATCCAAAGCCATCATTTTGCTGTATAAGCTGATAAGCGTTGTTAAGCTTTATTGATATATTCTTACTTTTATTCAACTTCATCTCATAAAAGCTATTACCCCAAGGCACATTTGGTTTATTTTTAAAAAACTTGGCATGATTTTGCCTTTTTGATGCCGTTAAAAATAGTTCCAACGCTTGCCTCCACATAGTGTGAAACATGTTGCAAATACAGATTCACACATTTTTCATGAAGTGAATACATATACAAACTTGCATACTTCCAACAGAAACATAAGTACAGGAATGCTCGAGCAACTCGGGCATGTGTTTCAATAGAAGTTTTCAGGCTGAAATTCCTAAACAAAAGATGTATCGCAACAATTCTTGTCCAACATAATCGATGTAGCCTCGTAAACTAGGATTTTACTGCTTCATCAGAAACTATTATTATATATTATACTACTACTACTATTATATATTTTTATTTATTTCATTTAGTCAATGATTAATTCATTCCGTCGTCAACGGAATGTTTGTGGTCTGCAATTTAGTTCGTTAGATTCACTTGTTACTTCATTTGGTATGAATTGGTTATGAAAAATCAATCTAAATCAAGTGTTTATACTAATTCCGTTGCTTGGGGTTTACGAACTCACTTCAGCTACTACGACGATCTCTAACAATACTTGTTGTACAGTTAGCTTTAGATTTATTATTTTTATCTTCCTGCATTCCTTTGGTTCATTACTTCTAAGTTCTAATACGAGCAATAAGTATTCTTAAGCAGAAGATTTACGTGGTATAAACAATTAAGATATGACACAAAAAGCCTCTATTGATCACAGAATTTAGTGTGCACCATCAAATCAATCTCAATACCTAAAATGTAAACACTTTCGAAAATGTGAAAGATAAAATTTCTACAGGAGTGTCTTAAAATCAAACTTGTAAAACGTCAACTTAATACAACACACATTTATATTCCATAAGAAGCTTCGACATCAACAAATAAAATAAAATGAATTGATGTAGTATTTATTTTATATATTTACTTAATACTCCAAGATACTAAGAGACCAAGAGACTCTAAATTATGAGATTGTAAAATACAATTAAATGAACTAAAAAGATTAGAATCAAATTTCTCTTTTTGACAAGGGAATATGCCAAAACGAGTGCAGATCCTTCCAATATTCATCGATTGAAGAAAATGCCGTTTTGTCGGTGACAGTTTTATCACATTCACTAATTGATACATATCTTGAAATATCGTGAGGTTTATCATTGTGCAGTGCCAATGATTGCAAGAGAAGATTTGGCAGAAGTCCTTTTTCCAACATATTGTATTGTTTGTGAAATAGTACATACACACAAACGTACATATTTTTAGCAGTAGTACACATCGTTTACTTATGATCTTTTTTACCAATACATGATGTACGAAAGTCGCAATTAAATGCAAGAAACGCTAAGACTTTTAAAATTTCACTACCACCAAATAAAGGATATATAAAGTAATGAATGCTGAGATGCAGGGGCGCAAAGACGCAAAGGGCACAAAGGTATAAACCTGTGCTGGGCACTAACAACGTAACACTCCAAGCCATGCTTTTGTTGGTTAACATGGCTTTGTGATTATAACCGTTCCTTCCAACCACCCTTTCCATTTAATGTATATATATTTCTTATATATTTCTATATATTTCTTTCAGCCCCTTCATATGCTTTCTTATGGTTATAGGTCCGCAAATAGAGAAATGTTAAGTACAACTACTACTCTATTTGATCTTTCTCATATGTACATATATTACATGTAATATTACTGTAAGTTACACATTTATGTCTGGTCTGTCCTATATACTCTGCTATTAAAAAGGAAAATATATATACGCCACGTGGTAAATGGTACTCATCACCACAAATTCCTCATTGTCGTTCAATACGCTATCTAAATTACACCGTTATTATTGTTATTGCATCATTTTTTGTGAAGTTACAAATTTTTACCAATTTGAAATGAAAGAAAGAAAAATTTAACGTGAATGTCTTACTTTTCGAAGGTAACAATTTTTTAAATATGGACCAAATATCATGTGTACCAATTCTATCAAGTTTTTCTTTCGGTAATTCTGATTTGATTAATATTTGCTTTAATGAACGCATTAAAACTATGGTCAACCAGTAGCGAGATTTATTCCATTTCTGATATTTATACACTGGATCACAATTTTCAGCCATAAGGCCGTTCTGATTAAATTGCAATACCACATCATACCTTTGCCATCACGCAATGATTCAGACATTGTAAAATTTTACAATATTAAGGCTCTTTTGGAGCATAATTGTGACCCCAAATTGATCGCAATTTGGGAACTGTAGCCGCAAAACTTTCATCATTTTGGTAAAACAATTTCACAATGAGAATGCGTTGTTCATTCGTGTAGCGCTACATTTTTACTAACCTCGTACCTTCTACTAGCAAACAATAACAATTGTTTAAATGTCATACAATGACACTTCGAATGGCGCCAAATTTAAATCTTGCGTTCTTGTTGGGACACCCTTTATATGTATGTAAATGTAAAGGCACGCAAAGTTTTGACAATCATTGTCCAATGTTGCGCGAAACATATTAAAAAATCAAACATTTGTTATTCATTTTATTTATTTGTAGTACATTAAGGTAACTGTTCTTCCTTAGGAATTAAATTTATATAATTAGAATTTTATATAATCAGAATTTGTAGTTCAACACATTATTTTCACTATTGAAAAGAATGTTAAATTGTGATGAGTGATAGCGGGACATTTGTCGCTGGACTCTTTGCTGTTTGTTGTTGCAATAACATGCCCTTAGGCAGAAGGAAAAAGTCGAATTTTATTTTATTGCTTTTTCAAATGTGATTTTTAATTAAGGAAAAATTGGTAAAGATTTTGTTGTATATGTGCTTCTTTATGTGGAATTTTTCTATTGTACACATTTTAGTTATTGGAGAAGAACATCTGCTCTTAGCAACAATATTGGCGTGAATATCTCCCTTTATACCAACATGTCCAGATACCCAAAGCAGTTCAATGCTACCCTCCTGAGAAACTAATATATCCCGAATTTTATTAATTGAAGACCGCTTATCGTTATGTACTAAGACCAACAAGCTATTTGGTATTATTTTTTTATTTGATGGTATTGATCATAAGTCCGTCACCTCTCAAATAAAAATGTGCCACTGCTTGTGACTACTACCTTCAGCAAAAGTTAATAAGCATAATTTTCGCAGAACATTCAAGTGCACTTAAGAGAATGGCTAGCGATTTAAACTCCAATATTAAAGTTAAATAACACATTGTACGGATTGAAACGGTCAGGTTTGGTTTACAACATAAAGCTGAACTGCTTGGTTTAGAAGTTGCGAAGCTGTTCTATGTATTAATTGTCATATATCTGGAAACGATCGAATATATTTAGCTATTTAGATGCTGTTATTTGGTAATGACAGTTCTTTTCGATATTATCAGGTCAGAAGCATCTTGTGTCAATTAATTAATATTGCTAAAGAAAAGTAATATATATTGAAAACAAAAATACTACATTGAGAATATTTTTAAGAAACATGATATGTTGTAGTGAAATTCGGCTCATGTTACTATGGATCCAAATCAAAAATTATGCAAGATAGAAACATACCGGTATCATAATAGCAATTGGAGGTCTTACGTATTTAACACAATGCACACGACACGTTTTGTCATAAAGTAAGATATTGAAGTTGATTTAATAACAATCCATTAATCACAAGCTGCGAAGGGGTTAAACTTTATTCCGCTACTTGAAGCAGAATGTTAAATCAAGTTATATACATACATTGAGCTTGAAGTTTGTTGTGACGCAGACGTAGTAAATGACACCGACGATAAAGAGTCCATAACTATATACGTTCTGATATTGTAGATCATGTTGTAACAAGCAGTGATGCTGTTATCAACCGAAATACATGGCAATGTCAGCTGTGACACGAGAAGTGAAGTACTTGAGAGTCTTGCATTTTGAAATTGTAGTTAATATCCCAAAAGCAACAAATAGTTGTCAACCCAAATAAAAACATATTGATGTTCGCTGTCACTTCGTAAGACAGGAGGCAACACGAAGTCGGTGGAAATGATTGCGGACGCACTTACCAAACCTACAACAAATCTAAAAGATAATTATTTTTTTTCAAAATTTGGTTTAGTAAAGCCAACTTCCCCTTGATGAGCGATCTTGTTAGAATTTCTTAAATTTTTCTTCAACGTAAGCATGTTAAATTAATATTTGAATTTAAACGGAAATATTTGCGAGTAGTTTATAATGGTTCTAATTTACAGTTTGTAAATGACATGAAATGTTTGGGAGTCTTATTAGATGATAAGCTGCGAGAAGCACATTAATCATGTTGTTTTAAGTGTTAACTATGCATTGAGGCAGTTATACACAACTAATTTGTCGCTCCCGCTGTAAGTGAAAAAGCAACTGGTTCATGCCCTAGTTATGCCAAGTATTATGTACTGCTTAGAGATATACTCTGCTACTAATCAAAAATATATGAAACTCCTTCAATTATCTTTGAACAGAGCTTTTCGCTACATCTTTTCTCTAAAAAGAGGTGTACATATAACACTTTTTGTGATTAAATTTCTGGGATGTTCATTTCCTGCATTTGTCGATGTACGATTGTTGTTGTGTTTTACAAAATATATTCTAACCAATGTCCGCGTTTCCTATACGAATCTTTTAAATTTTGTCATTCCGTTCGTAGAAGGCAATTGTTTATCCCCAAACTTTGCCATCGTACAGCACGTACTTTTAATGTAAGAGTAGCTCGTAGCTATAATACATTGCCAAATGAGCTTAGAAATTTAAATGTATCATACACAACATTTCGTAATAGACTTATCTATCATATGCAGTTGACGTAGGTGAATATTCTTTACATCTTACATCTTCTTTGACATCTTAATGCTTGCATTTACGAGTGATATTTATTAATTATTGGTGTATTTATTGGTTGATATTAAATGTATGATTTTATGTGATCAATTTTTATTTTATATACATTTTTACATTTACTTTGGAGTATTATTTATTTCAATTTATGCATTTTATTGTGATTTACCAACCAAAAAAACAAAAAACCTTCCAATTTGGCCTGACCTACATATATACATCATTCAATATTTAATTTTTTTCATTATTTTTATTTCCCTTCATATCGCCTACTTTGTGGTGAACTTCAATTTGAGCGTTATAGGTAATTAGTTACTAGTTAATTTAATTTTATATTCCAAGTTATATTTTGTTTTCCAATTCAAGTAGTATTTATTTTATGCATTTTGTAATTTGTTTAATATTGGCCAAAAGGCTTTAAATTACAAGACTGTTCAATAAATGAAATGAAATATTATTATAGGTTTGGTATGTCAAATATATTTGAATGGGAATGTATGAAAATATGAAATAGTAATACTGTACTTATGAGCTACCTTTTTGTACCGATGTACATTAATTTAGTACACTCGGACGACATCGTTGTATTAACACAAAGAAAAATAAAATTTGTTGATTTCGAATTCAAATAAAATTAGATACCACAAATAGCGGTGATTGGGTTGGTTTCTAACGAAAAAAAAAAACACTGAAATGGAAATATCGTACATACACATGAAATGTACGAAAATGTTTGTATTTGTATGCACTTATTGGTACTACACTTACTATTAGTGTAAATCAAATATAATAAAATATTCGATTTTTTTATTATAAATGTTACTTATAACAATTATTTTTGAGCTTAACAATAATAAAAATAATAACCAAAATGATTTTTACTTTTAACAATCGATGATATTAATTTTTCATTTCATTCCATCTATTCATACATCGTGATGCAGCAAAGCCAAAAAGGCCAATTATATAACATTACAAATAAAATACAAAATTCTTTAGCACAATATTATTAAATATTAAAAAAAATAATACTAATAATAGTAATAATAATAATAATAACAATAATGATAAGAAAATAGAGCTAAAAATTATATAAATTCAAATGTTAATAGCAAAGTTTATATTATGGTTCCCCAACCAAATACAGTTATAAAGCAAATAAAAAAAACAAAGTGTCGATAATGAGTTCATAATGTAAAATAGGCTCCTGAAGTTCACTTAATGCAAACTTAAGATATTTGTGTTGGAAAACTTGATTTGAATCAGCAAAATATCGTAGATGCACAGGGAGCCGATTCCAAGCCCTGCAAGCGCGCACCATAAATGACTAAGAATATAGAAGAACCTGATATAAGAGGGATTACAAGTTTTGGATTTCTAGATGATCTAGTGAACCTGAATCTACTTCGTAGTAAAGATGGTGAACCAGATATTACCAGTTTATAAAATGATTTAATGATTCTAATTTCAACATAATTCTTAAAGAGACCACCTAAAAATCTTATAGCACATTGTAATATATGGTCATAGCGCCTCAAACTATACACATACCTTACACCATATTAAAAATCCTCTCAATTTTGTTTTCGAGAAAAACTTCAATACCATAATTAATTTGAGACATCAGCAAGGCATTCATATTGTACAACTTCCGCAGAGTAAAAAGTATCTTTGGAAATATAGAATCAATATGAGCACGAAAATCAAATCGTTTATATCATCTACAAACTCAATACTGTCTACATTCATGTTGATGTCAAAATTCTGAAAAGATTGGAACGAGGAGACAAAAAGTATAGCTTTAGTTTTGCTACAATTAATATATAGGTTATTTTCATTTAACCAATTATTTACGTCACTCATTTTGTTATTGATACTACATTATAAGTTATTTACTGAACTACTTTTGAAAAAAAAGATGGACATCATCAGCATATAAAAATGAGTAACAACTGCTATCGCTAAAAACCTCAGATAAACCATTAATATACAATATTAGCAGTATTGGGCCCAGACCCGAACCTTGAGGAACACCACAGTGCACACTAAGCATATCAGAAAAATTACCATTCATGGAAACGAATTGTGATCGACCCGACAAATACGAACAAACCAATGTGCAATCTGTGCTAGAAAACATAAAATTAGACATTAATTTGTAGACAAGCTTAGTATGGCCCACTCTGTCAAATGCTTTACATACATAAGTCACATATCTGTTATATAAGTCTCCCTAATAGTATCTGTTAAATGGAGCAAATGAGTAGTGGTATAAAAGCTTCTTCTAAATCCATATTGCCAGTCAACAATCATACTCTGATCATTAATATAATTTAACATTTGTTCTCGCATCAAATGTTCAGCAACATTAGAATTGGTCTTACGTTATCAAAATTTTAAGAATTACCTGCTTTAGAGATCGGCAATACACGTGAATCAAGAACAAAAATCAATCACGAATGAAATTTCTGTTTTGATTTTTCGACGATATATTTACGTACAGTTATTGTATCTGTCACCAGCCAGATGGACGGGCCTCGCTTAATTGACTTTAAAAATCTTTGAAAACACATTTCGTCGCAAGATACTTGGTACCTTAGGTACTTAATTCTGGATATATGCCTTCATTTATCCAGGTGAAGGTACAAAAATATAGAAAGCTGCGGTACCAACCAAGATATTCGCGTTTTATTTCAAAGAAACGAATACCAAAATATTTTATTTATATTTTTATGACCGAGAAAGTAAAAATCAATCAAATCTATATTTCCAATCTCGAATTTTGGTTATGTTTTTTCAAATAAAGGTCAGTTACGATTCTTTGCTTCAGCAAGAGCCAAAGTTTGCAAACATTTTCTGCCGCTAATTATCCATTCTAGGGCGTCTGGCGATTAATCGTTAAAAAAAATACTCTTTAAAAATTTTAAAAGGCTATTAGGATGTAGCACAAAATTTATCTTCGTTAAGGGTACCTAATAACGTATAGTCACAAGAAATAGGAAATGTTGGCTTCGTTTTAGACATTAGGTAAAATTGCAGTCAATGTTGGTCGGTTTGGTTTAGCAATAAACACTTAATGTAATTATTAGATGAAGTGACAGTCCGCCTCCAAAACAAACACCTCAATCTTGGCCTGGTAGATAAATTGGCATGATGTTATTACAAGAAAGTATTACTTAAATCATTATAATGAACTCATTTGCGCTACTGACAAGTGCTCGTTGCGTTTTCATATCCCCCTGAAAACAGGTATGTATATAAATTTGAGGTTTTCAAACGCGCTGCGTAAGATAATTCCCTTACATGTTACCTAATAAGATTTCTCTAAACTATAATCATTCCCTTGCCAGACAAGTTAAACATAGAAACAATAAGAGCTATTAATCCGGATATGAACGGACTGTGCATACAAAATGTGAAGGTTAGACCCGATCAAAAACGCAAGAAATCTCGGTCAATCAATTGAGCCTATTAACTGTAGATCCAAACATTAATGAACGAATAGAAGTAGCGGGGCAATTCAATGGAGGTTAATTAATTGCCACTCTGCACAGAAGCTGAATTGAATCGAATTGGGTTTCTACAGAAATATACTCGGAATAACCAAATTTAATAGAGGCATGATTTCAGGCAGTTTGCAACCCACTAATCTTCGAATTACTATAATCGAACTTTCTAAATTAATAGAAAAAACTAAGCTGCTAAGCTTATTCTAGAAATAAATAGCACATATAGCAAGTAGTGACGTTTTCAGTTGCCAGGAAATTGACCAGCCATTCCTTTTAGAGGTCGACAACATCCATAGAATCAGCTAGCGCGTCCACATAGCTCATTTTTGCAAGTAAAATGTTACTTTCTTCAAAGCACGCGGTTTGTCCACTATCGTTTGTTCGTTATTTTGAACGAGTTCAGCCATACCCGAACTACCCTGTACCGATTTATGAGCTCTACAGATGTAGCTACACTGCCGTCCAATACAGGGCTTTTTTGCACAAGAGGCGCTAAGGCTACAATAACATACTCATGCACGCACAGAGAATACACTGTGGAAGGATGACAACACATAGCAATCAACGCTTAAGCATTCTCTTTCCTCTTTTTGACCAAAAAAGAACAATTAGTCACATTGCTCTCCACCTATGCTTCGCCCTCTTGCTTGAATCAAACACTAACGGAAAACAATATTTTGTTTTTACTCATTTCCAACTGAGAGTCACCAATTATTGTCAATAACAAATTCTAAACAAAAGATCACCAACTCCGTTAAACCCTCTTGGAATTTATCGGCAATGCATTGCAACTCAAAGGCAAATAACTTCACACGAAAAATGTGCATTTCGCAGCTTTAATGGTGGTGACCAACTTTACACTCAACACAAAAGTATTGCACATTTCATCTACAAACTGAAAAACAAAATGACGTCGACTTACCGTTTACTGTTTGTTGTTGTCTTTATTTCCTATTAGGCTTTTTTTATTTCTTTTTTCAGTGAGCTGATCTCTTTCGATAGCTTTGGGATTTGCACTTTTTCAACATACAGTAGCGTTTGATGATACACCCACATTCAGCTCCTTTGCACTTTGCTGATTCAGCTTCAGTCTATTCTTTGACAGAAAAATAGCTTTGTGCCTATGAAAAGTTATTCCTTTATTTTATTTCACTCGCTTAATACTTTTTCAGGATCTTGACGTTTACATTATTTTTCAAAGCAGACGCATAATAAACTTCGATTTTTCACACAGAATGCAAAAATGGTAAGAACGAAAAAACAGAAAGGCTAAAAACGACGTAAATGTACTTCCAAATTACAAAAATGGCGTATAAACTTATTGTGGTGCCGAAATAAAGTATAAAAAGAATTTGCAACTCGCAATTGTGCACAATTATAATTTGTCTTTAACAATTTTTTCTGCGTTAAATTGAACTAAAATGAGAACTGGACCGAACGTCCATATTTGCAGCAGTACGAGAGAGAAATAATTTTTTCCAACAATGCTTCTTCTTCGTCAGTACAAAAAAGTATACCCAACAGCTGAATGCTATGAAATTAAAAACGCCGAAAAGAAAAACATTAACAATACTTGATAATAGTGGTGTTTTTTTTATAATTAAGCTATCATCGCTATCTTGCCGGTAAATGCACCAGCCATGGGATTACATTTGAATACGTAGCATTTGTCAGTTGTCTCAAGTCGGTCAAACCTATCTTTTAGTGTGCCATTCCCTTAAACTTTTACCAATTTTACCAAGCAATCTGTTAGAATCTTCTTTAACAGCGTTTTATGTACAATTGGGTGATCATCGCTGCTTTGCTAACAAATAAAAAAGAATATGGAAAAAAAAATTAATTAAAAGAAAATGGAAAAAGAGAAACACGTCCCGAGAAACTAATACATATTTAATAATTTTCCGTTTTGTTACCCTTTTCCTGCTCGTTTCATTCACATCGACTAATAACTTTTGGCCACAATATATTTGTTAAATACTTAAAGTAAATAACATCGTATTATCTAAATGTTGGTATTCGCAATTTTTCACCATACCGTAAATTTTTTTTTGCGAGGGAAATTTTATAAATCTTATTTGTAAATAGCTAATAAAAAAATAAAACTAAATAGCTGATACAAATATTTCATTAAATTTTTATATTTTAGGTATTTCATTTTTATAGTGCAATTGTAATACAAAAACACAATTTTTCAAACAGTATACCTTAAATAACGTCGTAAAAACATGTGTTCTTTCGGTTTCAGTATTGAAAACTAACGCAGAAGACATTGAATAGTGTTGTCAGGTTATTTCTCACTAAGAAATAGTGTTAGTGTACATCTGTGTAGTTCAGTTTTCATCGATATCTTGCTAGTTTTGTTTTTGCAATTTTTTATGACTGGTTATCACATTCAAATATTTTGTTTTGGTTAACCACACACTAAACGTCAAATGTTTTCTTCGGTGGTTGTTGTGAGTTATTAAAATGAAAAAGTGTGGCCTAGTAATTTAATTATACATCGTTCGCACGTGAAAAGTAAATATGCTGCAATTTTAAGTTCCACCAAACTTAATTATTACCTGCACGAAAAAATACTTAGTTTATATAGTGTCCATGAATGTTTCACTTTTCTATGTGAAAAGTGAAATTTTTGATATGCAGTTCCAAAAGAAGGCATGTTCATGCTCAGAGCAAGGAAATATAGAAACTCTATCTGTTTCAGCATTAACGGCCGCCAAATTTGAAGGCTTAATAAAGTCGGTGATAGCGTTTGTTACACCGTATGGTTAGTCTTTGGATCTGTCGAAATAAGCGACCGACTTGGCGTGTAAACGAATTGATAGTTGTGCTCAACTTTGGTCATTTTTTATAACATTAATATTGTATTATTTGTGCATAACAGATAATTTAAACTGCTAGTGATACGGTGGTCAAACAACCAAATTTTTCAGAAAATCGAGTTTGAAGCTGTTAAAAAAATGGGGTTTTTTTTCAAAAAATCCATTTTTCAGGTATTCGATCAACATACAAACCGGGTGAGCCGTTTTTATTCGAGTTTTCTCTAGGAGCCAAAATAGAACATATATATATATATACATATATGGCAATGTAAGAAACAATTTTTTAAAAGCTACTCTCAGAATTTTTTTCGAAGGGTACAAAATCGTACTTAGAGTCGAAACATCTTCATAAAGCAGTTTAGGCTGAACTTCATAAGAAGTAAAGAGTAAAGGTAAACCAGTGTAGGGCACACATTATGCTACCCAGTTCAAAATTTATTTTGGAAGGCGGTTCTCAGAAGCAAAATAATACTTCACAAATTTAGTAGTTAACAGACAATAATTATTTTATTGTTATTTTTTAATTTGAAAATGGCGATTTTAAAAAACTAGTACACAATTTTGAATAAAAAAGCTTCTGGACAGCTTCAGCTGGTTCAAGAAAGTAAAAGACACTTAATACGCGGAGCAAATTGGGTAAATTTTTGCAAATAAAATTAAACCTATATAAAGTCTTAAGATTTATCTAATAGTATGTCATTCCCTTTAAAGTGCATCGAGTATTCAAAGGAATTGACATTTCATGTCCGTAGTACAATTCGCAAACTATTTTGGGCTGAACAAAATCATTTATTCGATTCACTATCGTGGATTTTAACACCACTATTCAGATTTTCTATTTTATTTCTATCAATTTCCCACCTCCAACAATGTTGTTAATTTTCATAATTCGAGTCATTTCCAACACTGAAATCATTTCTTCATTACACTAATTTACCACCACTTTCCGTGTATGTAAATCAAAGATTCCAACTCATTTTTTTTTACAGTAAATCTATTTATTTTCCAAAACAATCAAGTACATTGTATTTAACATACCAGGAAAAGGATATACAAATCTTGCGTTGGAAACGAATTTCATTTGACGATTTACATATATCGAGGGTTTTTGATCCTGTTTTAGATTCGCGTAAAACAACTTGACACATTGTCAAATAACTGAAGCAGATCAACCCTACAAAATTAGTATTGATAATCATCTGAAGATGGGTGCACCATACATTGCCCAATTTTATATCAATCAGACAAAACTGTTAGATTAAATCGATAATATTCGACTAGTTATCTGATATGTCGATCCGTGATTTGACATATCCGACCCTAGCGAGATTTTTTCCTGATATCTTTGGTTGCATCGTTTGTTTTATTTACATAATCATTAGTTATTTTATCCAAAGAAAAAATTATAGTTTTCTCAAAATTTGAATGCGGCACGATTGATTAAAAAAAACTAAAACATATTAAATCTGACAGTTTTAATACCACTTCTGTATATCTCTTTGTATATACGTTTGTACTGAACATTGGCTTAATTTTCGTAAAAATGTTTAAATTTTGGATAGAGATTTTCAGGTGATAAGGCTTTGGTTTCGGATTGAATTCGAATTCAAAATAAGTGTACTGAGACCAGTTTTACTTGTTAAATTAAATCAAAAAGGAAACATTTTTAATATGAAATATCATAGTTGTGATATTAAAAATTTAGACGTTTTTGCTACTTTCAACAACCTTTGGGTTCATACATTTTCTACTGAATGAATGTTGGCAGCACCGGTGCGGATGGAAAAATAAAAATGGCGACATAATATTTTTATAGCCGCCGTGTTTGCTCAGATTTCTTAAGGAAGATTTAGGAACAAAAAGGAAAAAGTAATGAATTTGCAATAAATTTGTCGCAATCTTTAAGTTAATTCAATTTATGGACGGTCGCTAATTGTTTTGTAAAAGTGCAGGTGATTGTGTTAAGACAAAAAAATAAGCCAAGGCGTAGAAACGTCGTCATACCTCTCAGTGCGTAAAGAGAAGAAAGAAAAAAGTTAAAAATCACTGAGACATCTTTAATAAAAAAGCAAGCCCAATTTTGTTACGAATAAAGCGATTTTATTATATATTGCAATCTCTACCGTGAAACAGGTGTGATAGCACCTTTACAGTTTCCATTCTGAGCTCAGAATCCGGAGAACCACGCAACTGATGTGATTCCAGTAGTCGCATAACATTTGTACCACATACATGCTCTGCGGCTGACCAACATCACTGAATATTTCAACTGTCTGAACCATTCGTGGACCAAGCGTGATATTGCCACTTCTCGCAAGAGCTGAATGGAATATCGTCAACGCACGCACATTTTGGGATAAAGTCGGAACAAAGGTATGTTGGCTTTGTAATGATTCCCAATTTCCCTAATGTTTGAGGATGGAATTAAGTCAATAATGCCGGCAGTTTTTGGTCTGTGTGAAATGTTTACTGTTGATATAACTCCAACATGGTGATGCAATTGTGGCAAAAGCAATCTCTTGCGGCTCAATTTGTTGCTTCAAATGTAAAAAAGTTACAATATTTTGTTTAAAAAATGTGTTCTGGACCTGTCCCAAGAGATGCGATGGTGGCATTAAAATAATGCAATAGATCGCCAAAGTACGACCTTGAGCCAAATGTGTAGTATTTGCTTATGAATTGGATGCTGTTTTGGTGTCCTTCCGAATCTTGTTTTTCCTTTCGACTGAACGATGTAGATTACTAAAATTCAATATTAGTAAGATAAATTGGTCAACAGCTAAAACAACAAGAAAAGCTACAACGATAAGGAGACAACAACCACATCGGCATCATCATTGCCATCGGCAGTCGCACCAATAACAACGACGGCGGCATCAGCGTGAAACATTTTTACGCTGTTACACATTTCACATAGTGAAAACAAAATAAAAAAAAAAATAAAACAAATCGCAGACAAGCAACGGCACACACATTCGCTATCCATGCGTCTTTCGTCTAGACGAAGGAAATTCTCAGATTTTTATTGCATATATAAGCATATATTTATATATATACAATGTACATGTCTATTTTTTATGTGTATTTATATATCTTTGTAGTTTTCGCATTTTCTTTTTGTTTTTTTTAGTTCTAAATCTTATTTCTGTCGCCTTTGACAGTGTTTCTGTTTGTTTTTGTTATTTTATTTCTTATTTTGTTTTGCATTCATTCGTGTTGATGATGACTTCTTGAAGTGTCATTAACAACCCAGAATTTGAAGTTTCTGTTTTTTACTTGTTTAAAAGGATCACTTCTCCAGATAGTGCCGTAACGAAAGATACGGGACGGTTTCATGAAATGGCACATGAGCCGGTATCAAACACCAAAATTTTGCATTATTAGGACCACGTGATAAGAGTTAAAGTTTAGTTAGGTAATATGCTTAGACAGGTGGTGATTGGAATAGAAAATGTTATTTGTCTGTCGTTCAGTCTCCTGCTCTCCTCCGTTTTCTGGCAAATAATTTTTATAGGGTTTCAAAGGCCAATTTTCTCCAACAGAACTTTGGTGGTCATCTACGCTATATGGTTGAACTAGTATCTGTTATATTTGGGTTTGTGTCCGTCGGGAGAAAGACTTGGCATCTATTTGCAATATATTTTTTTTTCTAATTTCCAGCTAGATTACATCATTCATCACCTCAAAGTTGCGGCTGCCAATGTTCACGCAGTTCAAAAATTCAAAATGAGTAGACTTTTGCTGCCAGATCTACTTTATGCTGAAACTTTCTGACCGTATGGAAAGGTGGAAGTAACATCTCTCACTTTTTTGCAAATTATAGCTGCATAAATGTATCACCAGTTGAGTTTGCTGCATTTTTCTTATTATTGTCTTCCACCCAATCTAGTGTCTCGCTTGATGTAAGATGGCTCACCAAGATTTTTGGCTATCTTTACTGCAAGACTTGTAGATTTGCCAGGACCACGGCTACATTGATGAGATCTAATCTGGTCAGGCAGATTAGGCTTTAGTGTCTGAACGGCGGAACGTAATAAACTTGCTGAAAGCTTCGTTTTCCTTAAGCAGCCATGATGATGTCGTTTTGTCGTCGTTCCTTCCTTAGACACGGGCGTACAAATCATCGTTATAAAAAACATTTCGTCTGCATACAGGTTGACGCTTTATAGTCGCTTACATGTACAAATCGGGAGACAAATTTTCTAAGTGTATTGCCTAGTTCAAATCGGTATCCGAATTTGATTTAGTTTAATTCAGGATTTTTTTAAGCTTAAATTCGAATTCGTGATTTTCTTCATGGCATTTGTAGGAGATGTAAGAATTGTTGCGTCGAGTGCATCGTTGTCATATGCGTCGCATCTTGAACATTTGCTGTCTCCATTAGTTTTTTCCTCTTGTGTTTTTTTTTATATTTCTTAATAGCGGTGTTCGGTTCCCTAGGCCATTTTATGCGATTTTTTTTTTTTTGGCGAAAATAACTGCCATTATCATTCTTGGTATACATTTCAGAAAATTTGCGAGCAAGCCGTGTTTTTATATCATAGCCGAAAGTCCATGTGTATCCGCTGAATTTTTATATTTTATTTGAACAACTAAGCTCATATCCAGGAAGAAAATGTAAAAAAAACGGCACTGGCAAAGCGCTGATTTTCAGCGGAACAAATTACATAGCTGCTGCTATGGCTTGCCACCGCAGGCAAACTACCATTCTAACAGAATATGTACGGGGTATACAATTATTAATAAAGTTATTAGTTTTATCAACTTTATTATTATAAATTTGCTGTTGGGGAGCCTAGTTTACAGTACTTTACCAATATTTCGTTAAACAAGGTTTCCACCCCGTGAAAGAAATTACATTATGTCATTATATCAGTGGCCACAAGGGAAAATGACTTTTCTGAACTTAGGAAAAAGTCGTGCTGATTCGTTATTATTATTGTAATTATTTTGACGCATATTTAAGTCCAATCCGCATTCCAAATTCGACGCAATTCGCAGATTTTAGCAGTTTTTTTCAAAAGCCGCTAAGTGGCAAAATTGCTATAATCTGCGAATTGCATCGAATCTTAATATCTCTGCATGTGCGTACAATTAAGAACATACCTTTTAATTACTATTGCTTGTGTCCTTAAGACAAATGTCTGAGCACGATTTCAAAATTCTGTATTTTTCAAAAGTATTGAAAAAAAAAACGCTTAATATAATAATCTAAATATATAAATTCATAAATGATCTGCTCTTTTGAGAGGTTATTGTTCGCAATTAAAGTGCGGATATTATGACTACTTTGGTTAGGTTTCTATCGCCTATGTCTTGTTTTTTATTATTCTGTGAAAAGGCCAATAGTTTGAGTGTGCAAAATAGAATGCAACTGCTTGATTTTTAAGATACTTATTAAAATTTAGTTATTTTTGTTTATTGAGATAAGTTTAAGATATGGAATCGACCAATGATGTGCCAGTATTAAGAGTGATGTTTTACTATCCGAAAGATTTTTCTTCTGATTATCGACAGACAAGTTCCAATAATTTTTTATGGGTTGAAATCGGCGCGTTTGGGGTAAAAGACATACTAAAGAACGAGAAAATGTTCCTATTAACAAAATGTGAGTAGCTTGTGCCTAATTCTCCATATAATTTATTTTTTACCACACAATGTTATTGGTCCACCACCACGTCTGAATGTTAGAAACCGGTACGCAGGTCCGACGAATCAAATTAAATTGCTTTCTTTTCGTGTCGGTGACAGAAGCGTATACACCAAATTAGCTATAAGATCAGAAAATATATTTAAATTGAAAATGCTTTTAAATCTATTGTTGAAAGTACTTGTCCGTGCAGTTATAACCCACAAGAATAACGTGTTTCGGAGCCTTTTGAACCAATGTTATTGATACATCATCAGGTGTATATATATCTACTTACAGACAGATTATGCATATATGATGTGGATATTAATCGGAAATATTCAGCATCTAGCCAGTGAATTTAACTATTGCGTCAACAATGGGAACAGAGCTGTGTTGCTCCAGTGAGTTCTCTTTCAATTCTTGTTTTTTTTCGGGGTTAAATTATGATTTGCTTTTGAGAGATATAGTTTTAGGGGCCGGCTAATGCGAATGAAATTTACAGTTGTTTCCTTAATAATAATCACTTTATTAAATGTAAATCGAATTCATTGCTGTACAGTACTTTGGCCTACTGCCGGATTCACTGGAATACCGTTTTGCAGATCGGCCTTATAGTGTAAATTTCAATTTTGACTTCTATGGATGCATTTTGACAACTTTTATTGTCATTTGATGGTGTGGAGGGCAATAGATTTTCTTGGACATGCACTTCCTGACACTGTTTGACAATCGGCAAACCATAGATTTGCAAATATTAAATAGAAAGCCGAGTTATGTTGTACAGATTATGTCAAACAGTCTAGCGCAGAAAGTTAAAACTAAATTTCTTTCGAGATGTGTGAATTGGAGAAGGTGAGCATCAGATCGGAGCGCCTAGAATTCGTTTTGAAGTGAGACGCATAATAAATAGAAATGTCTATTCTAGTCGTCATTCAAATTAGTATTCAAGTTGCGAAAAGGTCGGCAAATGGGGACAGTCTCAACAATATTCTATACATTGAGGCTAGTGTACGGCTAGATTCCGGTGATCACAGTGAAATAAATGCTGTCGCAACGAAATTGCTATTGTTGCTACAGGTCGGTTAGTTCCTGACTGAGAAAAATATGTCTGGATGGCAAAGCTGTCTTTGGGTTGACTATCCTTGGCCGAGCGTCGATTCGTTTCGGATTATGCATCCGATTATCTTGGAAGTTATTGCTTGGAATTTATTCCTATGACTGCTTCTGGTATTTACCGAATATGAATGACTGAAATTCATGAGATAGTATTGACAGTACCCGCCTCTGGCAAAGGGACCCAATAGAATATTTGGAATGGAATATTTTTGTGTCTTTCGTACTTCCAATATTCGTATATTTAGTTATTTATTTGGCTTGCAGTTTAAAGAATTCCATTCAATTATACGTTAATTACAATATGCAGCAACTCATATATTAGATTTAATCTGCTCAATAATGTAAATTAAAAAAATGACGTAATGAAAATTAAATATTAAATTTATACAAATATAATATGATCGTAAAGATGATATGATTATTAAAGACAAAAAATACAAAAAGACTAATTTAGAAGTTAATCGGTACATAAACTAGAAATATAAGATAATCGGTATGTAATAACGGCTGCCCACAATTTAATTGAAAACAAAATTTTACTGCAAGTCTGAAAAAATTTTAGAAAATACGTAAATATAATTGGTATCGTGTCCGGTCTGAAGACAATCTGGCCAATACAGGAAGCCGGATTCAGTGGCACGAAATATTTCGTTTCCGACAGGAAGTAGGAGTGGGTATTGTTTTCTCTGCTGGAAGCGGATATGGAATTTTCTTCTGTGAACTCTTAAGCTTTTTCTCTTATCGACTCCGAGGGCGTTCTTGAGCGGAGCGTTCTTTTCGGGAAGCAAGTCCTTCATCCAGTAATGATTCAACCACCGCATGTTAAACGGACATGTGTCGTAGATTGTTATAGGAATTTAAAAAGCAGATTACTTTGCTTAAATCATTTAAAGTATAAAATGGAAGTACTGAGTCTCAATGGTTGCTTGGCAAGGGCTCCAAATTTTACATATAGCAAGTGGTAGTCTTTTGCAGTCATTTAGCAACTTTCCAGATGTTATGGTAGAATTGCAGCAAAAATTATCCAATAAGCTGAAATCCACTTTCAGTCACAATTTTTGAAGCACTGTGCCATCTATGGAACCACCATCATAGTATTCATAGCGAAAATTGGTACTAGGTTTTACAATTTAATTTTAATTTCATTTAAATTATTTACAACTTGTAATTAGAAGCCTTACGGCCAATTGAATATGAAATTACAACATACAACTAAAATGACAACGTATTTTAAGTTTATACAATTTTTGAACAAGAGAGGAATATTAACAAAAATAGAAAAAAATTAAATATCAGTATTAAATTCATTTAGAGAAAGTATAAAAAAATAATATCGATATGAATGAAAGTCACATTAAGTTCCCAATATAGAAAGATATAAGAAAATAACGTTATGCACCTAGATTGTCGGATAAAAATATTGAAGGAGTAAAAACAAATAATTGTGCAAGTAATCGCGGACATTTGAATTTATATGTTTTGTAAAATAAAACCAGTGACCTAAATATTATGAAATCATAGAATGTACAGCCAAGGAAATCTATAACAAATTGTGTTATGTGAACATAACGCTTCTGTGAGTATAGATATCGTATGGCAGCATTAGGCGTTAACTGTAATTTCGTAGATTGCGTTTAGTTGTTCCTGTATGATTTTCTAAACAGAAAAAAAATGACATTACTAATGCATGTACCAAGGTTTTTTTTACCCTCCTCGGTAAAATAAGGTCAGTGTTATGGAGGCAACAGAGCCTATTATACATACAAGCAATCACACTATCTCATCGTACTTGCTGATTAATGCTCAACTTATCATCAACAATTACTCCTAAACACTTCGACTGTAGTGCTGTTGTAGCTTAAATGTAAATGACTCTCTCCACGATGTGATAAAAAAATTGCAATGGTTTTAGAAGGATTTATGCTTAAATTATTGCAAGTCATCCAAGTGTTAAGTTTTTCCAATGTGTCCTCGAGTTTAGCCTGAAGAACGCCCATATAATTTGAATCACCTTTAAAAACAATTTGCACATCATCCGTCTAAGCACGCATATAGCATCAATCACCCAGATTACCAAATAGACTATTCAAAAACATGTTGAAAAGGACAGAGCCAAAGAGTGAACCTTGAGGTACCCCACTTCTTATAGACAATATATCAGATGGCCTGCCATTGATATGTATAAACTGACTTTTACCACATATGTATGACGACATCTAACGGCAAGCACTGGACGACATACCATAATCCGGGTGCATCTTTTTTAAGAGAATGCCGTGGTCACAATAATGTACATATTTTTTGGTCGTAAATGCTTCTCTTGATCTGATCAGCAAGACCTACTAATAAGGAAGAAGTACTTCTAAGGTTACGAAACCCACATTGGCAATCGTTGAGATTAGAATCACTTTCTAAAACGCCTATCAGCAGTCGCTTTAAAACATGCTCAACTACTTTAGACAATACTGGCAATAACGAAATCGGCTTTAAACTTTCCACGGAGTTACCGCCCAACTTTTTCCTAATTGGCCGTATCTTAGCCAACTTGCTCAGAAAAGTAGAAGTTGTAATAATTGTACATGCAGAAAGAAAGAAGATAACAAAAAGGAAATATGACTTTTAAGAATTTTAGGGAGAGTTCATCATGTTTACAATAAATTTTTCAGTTTTTATAGGTTTGATTTAGCTGATAAGATACGAAGGCTTTATCTTTTAGGTATCTACCTAAACCAATCTACGACGACCCTATCCAATTATCCTTATCCAGCAGAATTTTCTTTTTCATAACTGATGTATACGGGCGTATGCCAATCAATCAATAATCCTATTTTAGAGAGCACTGATTGTCAACATGAGGAATTCTAAAATAAAGCTGAATCAATATAAGATGGACGTGTTAGACCGTCCATCCGTTCTAAGCAACATTATTCTCTAAGTTTCTAAAATCAATTAATTCCTGAGAAGGTTTCATTTTTTATCCTAAAAAATAAACGTTAATATATAATGCATGATGCGAAATGGTTACAGATTGTATCTGAAAAAAGATCAAGAGAATAATCACTTACTAAAGAGGAATCAATTTATGAGTGTGATCCATGTATTGTATCGAAATGAGTATATTTTGAATTGTAGATAACAAACAGATAACTTACAAAGCCCGGATCAAAGCCACCTTAGAGAGAAATAAAAAAATATGTTAGAATACTAATAGAAAAGATCATGGCGAAGATCTTCGAAAATGTCTATGAACAAATGCAAACAAAATCTTTGAAGCACCAGATGCACATTAAATAAACAATAAAAATAAAAATACAAATTTAACAAAAAAAAAATGCTGAATTTGCAACTTCAGATTTAAGACATGTCTCCAAAATTAAGTTACATTTTTAACTGAAAAGATCACCGGAGAGTACGCGTCCCATAACATATACATGAAATATATCAAAATGTTTTTCGATGGAGTTTATAAATGTTACTACCTTATATTTTTAGTTATTATTTGTACAAAATAATGTAGCAATTACTTTGAACTTTTAATAGCAATAGTTAATAGTAATGATTTTTAGTTTTTAAAATTAAAAATAAAAACAATGATTGATATTTTTTTTTTAAATCAAATATGAAGTCAATCGTTGATTTTTTTATTATTAAAAATAAAATTATATTTTGTATATTATATAATAGAAATTCTCCAAATAAGACCAAATCTGTAAGAAAAATATAACATTTAATAAACCCACATAACGATAAAAAAACAACCGACTGTGCCGCGATGGTGGTTAGTACACGTGGTGAGAAGCTTATCCATGTGTCCTTCATGAGATGTAGGGGAATTTGTTTTTTTTTTGTATATTTATAAAGTCCATTAAAACATTCAAACATTTCTATATGTATTTTGGACATTTAATCTAATAATCCTTATTTGGGATTTCTAATTTATTTTTCTGTTTGATTTTTTAAATCAACCAAGATTGATTTTTATTTTAATTTTTAATAAAAAAAATTAATTTAATTATTATACTTAGAAATAATTATCTAAGAATTTTTTGTAACAAAAATGAGACAATTTATTTATATAAATATTATTCATAACCGTTATGGTCTCTGTTCAAACTAAATAGTATTTAGATTTTGGGAATAGTTTTATTCTATCTCAGCTCTTTATCGTCTGTTATATGTGAGTTTACTGTCTTAATTCGAGTCAATTTTGATCGGTTGGTTTGCTCTATTCGCCGTTTTAGCACAAGTACAAGAATGCCAATTTAATATTTTGTATATTTTGTAAATTACAACTTCACTTTCTTATTGCGAATAGCCCACAATTATTCTCGCCTGTTGAAATGTATTAAGCAGCTTTGAGGCTCAATAAATTATTCTCTCCTGCTACAGGAAAACTACGAAACTGCGGCAGTCGCGATTTCTCTAGATAATCTAGCTCAATTTATTTGCAAATCAAAACGATTCCAGAACTATGCCACATTAGTTGTCACCCCTTGGGATTGAAGAAAACAGACTTCCAGTTTTCAACAGATTGCCTCTTGGCCTGTACGAGTATGTACGACGCCCAAGCAAATAAAATTACTGTAATTTATAAAACACAGAGTAACATAGCAAGTGCGTACATGAACAGTTTTTTACTCCGAAGAAATGATATGTAAAAATAATAGAATTTCAACTATATCTCTAACTAACGTGAATTTTGTGTGAATTATTTTATGTTAACTAATTATACACAATATAACTATGAATTAAATTGATACTGACGAGGTAATGATTAATGATTAATTTTCGGTTTTGAACACATATTGATGCTTCTTATTGTGCATTAGAACATTTAAAGAAAATGAAATTGTATGAAATTGACATTTATTAATTAAAGTTAATATTATTTTCATCTTTCACAACATTAGAGTATCATCCTAGTTCATCATGGTGCATGGTCGCCGATTTTGTACACCTAAAAACAAAACAAATAATTATACCCCTTTCCAAATGTCTTGAAAAGCATTTTTTGCTTAGACAATAATATTGGAAAAAAATTTCGCAAACGAAAAAGAATATCTGTACAAAAAATGTCTTCCAAGATATTTGTATATGGAATATGTCTTGCAAGTACATGTTTCAAAACATGCGCTTCAAAGCCACCTTTGTATATTTTTCTCCATGATATATGTAACAAGAATATTTCCTGAGAGATTTCTACATAGAAACTGTCCTCTGAGATATTAATAATATAATATACTAATAATTATATTATTTAAGTTAATATTATTAATTATAATATATATAAAATATATATATATATATAAATATCATCACCAATATTATTTAATTAAAAGATGATATTAATAACATTCGTATTAATAATAAAGCATATTTCCGGTCATCCAACCATGGTGGCTATCAAGCACATAATACAACCTTGCGTAGAATATTTCGATGCTTTAGTAAATGCGCGTTATCGTTATCATAGAGAATATTTTGCATTTGTACTTGATGTACACGCGAAGAAAATGTTGATTATTCCTTTGAATTTTGCAAAAATATTCAGTTAGCAATTTTATCCTAAGCTATTTTAAAAAAAGAAAAATTGTAAAAGTGTACTCTGCATATTAATAAGACCCTCTGTCTGGGAATAAGGGTGGTAAAAATGTAGCGTAAGCTGAATAAATGTTTAATTTAAATTCGAAAAAATATGATAAGAAGCGTATAAATTCAAAATACTTTCTGGTACTGCCGCAGCACCTGGTTTTTTGTATTTTGTATAATGCTCCAGTGCTAATAATGAATTGCAGCAAAACAGTGGCAATAATGATCAAATCCGTTATTTTAATGTAAATCGCGGTACAGATTTGATGTTGAACCGTTGGCATTTTTCTTACTAATTGGTTACTATTCTCAAAAACCGTATGATATCTATTTGATGACAACCATATGATGTATTAGGTATTTAAATTTTCTCCTGTGATGTTTTTATTCGTTAGGGTTTCTTGGAGGATGCTTTATTTAACTAGACGACGATTGGAATACAAATTTGTCAAATTAGAGACATCAACTTTTGATATCGTCATAGAAATCTGATTGAGCAAAATTTTTGGCAAAAGGACTTTAAATGATGGGTGAAATACTAAACACTGAGTGAAGTCAAATTATCCTGTAGATATCTTTGTTTTGGAAACTGTTCCAATACACTTCCACCGAATGCTCTATTGGAAGAACAGAACAACCGTGGTCAGAGGTCGATACCTCACTACGTGTTTAGGTTTCATCGTCTTTGTCTTTTATGGAAGTGTGCACAAATTAAAGTGATACAAAAATACTTCGCCTTGGTGGAAATTGTGCTTATTCGATCGCTTACAGGTATAAACTGTGAGACGTGGTCATTGCAGCAGAGGCATTTTCTCTGTATTGAGTTCGGAGGACTGTGAGTTGGCCTGAGATGCAAATTGAACGTTGCATCACCACGATAATGGATAGATGGGTTAAGTATAAATAAACTTTATTTCTTTATTTCTACGTTTTCGGTTCATTTATTACTGACTAAGTTCTCCTCGTAATCGATCGCCATACTCGTATGTAATTCCAAAATTTAAATCTGTCCATGTTACTCTACTATGTGTTTATTGCTACGATGGCCATTATATTATGAATTCGGACGATGATTATTTAGTAGATAACCAAAATCTCTAGCAACTTTTACAAAATTTGGAACGTTGTACAATATTATTTATGTTCTGAATATTAATTGGATAATTAATGTTCGAACTGCAAAACTCTTCCAGTGAGCTTGAAAAAAATAAATGTTATAGGGTTTTCCCAAAATATCGGACTGAAACACAAGTCTTATCAAATTAAGTATTAATTAATATGCAGAATAAAAAACCTTAATTGAGAAAATATTTTTCAGTACTTCCTCTATGTGATTGAAATACTTAAGTGTCTTACTTTCATTCTACGTTTCAACAATTGCTCATAAAACGTGAAGTGATAACGAACATCAATGTGTTAGGTTTACTAGTGAAATTCAGGCTTCTTCACAAGACTAATTGCACTTTGAATATCCATATTGAATTTCAATTATTACTTCGACTAGCTCCTCTACGAGTCGGTTTAACCATATTAATTTTGTAATTCCAACACAAGCAGCTACGTATTCTGACTCCATTGGTGATAGTATCTTGCATCTATAGCCTCAGCTAGACCTGATTTTATTCTTATTGTTGGCTTATCTCCAGCATAATCCAGAAAAAAAAAATTCAATAATTATTAGCAACTTTTAAGTATTTTTATATCCTTGCGTTTGTAAGCCTTTCCATGAAATGGTATACGACTTCCGCTACAAAACCAATGTCTGGCCTTGTTGCAACTGCAAGATATATCAAGCTGCCAACAACTACTCGGTAAGGGAACTTAATATCACTTGATCGGGAAAACTATCTATAATTTTATATGGCAATATAATTCATTCGTGTCCGATGGTGTTAAATCCGTACTCTAATATTTTATGCCATTTCGTCTTTCCAAAATCTTTTTAACATAATTTTGCTAATTTTTTTTTTCTAAAACTGAAAAATACTCAGCTTCGAAAGTTGCAATTCGAAATGCTTTCGAAAACTTGTAGCGGATTGAATTTGCAGCTTCAATGCTGCAGTAAATATGTCAGCACTGACGTATAACGCAAATATAATATAACAGTTTTATCTTAATTTATAATAACGCACTGACTGCTTAAACCGATAGTTTGTCATATATTTTGTGGCCATCATCAGATCGAGAATTTTTTTCAACAAGTTTTAGCTTATTTTATGTCTCAATAGTAATGTTGTTCGCTTAATCGGCTTCCAGATATCCACCTTGGGGTATATTCATCATTTTAGAAAATATCTTGTCTTCCGTCTTGGAATTGAACCGGTATAAAGAGCCTCTGTAGTTATACCAATTTTATTCGCTTTATGGTTCCAGACTCTAAATCGCTTAATATGTTCATCAAGTAACCCACAAATGTACGCTTTGAGGATTTGCTAAATAGTTTTGCGATAATTTTGCAGCCAAAAGACTAAAAATGTATTACAAATGGCTTCCGGATACTCCATAATTAATTACAAAAATTGGTACATAGGCTACAAATGGGGCCCAACCTGAAGGTTAATTAGTTTTTTTTAATTGAAAAAATTAAATCCATAAATTATTGTCCCAACCGCTACCATGAAAAGTTCTCATTTTTGTCTGCTCTGTTTTTAAACAAATTGTTGAAATAGTTGTGTAAGGATTTCTTTTTATTATTACGTCAAAATGTTGTTATCATATGCATTTGTAGATAGTTTTAGAAATTCTTTCGCTATTTAGTTGTCTTACAGAAATAGAAAAGAATCTCAAAAAATATTAGAAAAGTTGGCATCTAATCGCTATATTTAATATGATGTTTACTATTATTTGATTTCAGTTAATACTTTTCCCGTACCTCTTCTGTCGCCGACAAGAGGCCAAGACATTAACTATTGCATTTTAGAGGATAATTAGACGGCCTCATCACGAATTATTTACCGTTTGCCGCGTCGAGGAGGTCGACAGTAGTTGCAAAGACCGGTGACAAGGCGGCCTCACCACCAGCTGCTGCCTCAGCACCTACCTCATCTGGACTGCTAGGCTCAAATCTGGTGTTTTCGTTTAGCAGTCACTTTGGTGGGTCTAACAATAGCAACGCCAGCACCTTCAAAAATACAAACAATAGCAACGCGAGCGGTATCAGTGATCACCGCTCTGTACAACGGCAACCGACAGATTGCTCCTACAAGTCGTCAAATAATACACAAATTTCTTCGAAAGTAGCCATGGCAGACATTGGCACATTGGCTGTTGCAAACGAAGCTGGCGGGCCTAATCCAAATGCACAAATAGTCAAGGAAGGTTGGTTGCAGAAGCGCGGGGAACACATCAAAACATGGCGCGCCCGTTATTTTATATTGCGAACGGACGGTACCCTACATGGATGGCGCAATAAACCTAATGAGAACGGCCCGCCCGAAAGACCCCTCAATGACTTTACTATTAAAGGGTGTCAGATAATGACAGTTGATCGTCCAAGGCCCTTTACATTTATCATACGTGGCTTACAATGGACTTCAGTAGTTGAGCGCACATTCTCTGTCGACACAGAAAGAGAGAGACAAGAATGGACAGATGCCATAAGGTACGTATACAGTTCATTTAGAGCCACCTAGTTGGCGACGTAATAAAAACACGGTTTCTGTTCTTTGTATTTCTTCCAGAACTGTGGCTAGTAGCTTAAGTGAATTGGGGGAGACAGCCATGAGTTCTACACACACCACAGATATGTCAGATGTTGATATGGCTTCCATAGCGGAGGACGAGTTGTGTGAAAAATTCTCGGTGCAGGGAACTTCAACACGCAGCAGTGGCGGTGTAAAGAAAGTGGTAAGTAGAAGAATAATGGCTTAAGGTGATTTATTTCTTGGAGAAACTGTTGCGTTGTCGTAACACACCAAAAAAAAAGAACATAATAATCATGAATTCTTAAACATTACATGTAAAAACATATATCTTAAGCAGCAATAACAAGTAATGGATTTACGTTCTATAGTTCCAAAGACCCATACACTAATTTCGATCACGTGAAATTTTTTCTTTTTACGAAATAATGCTAAAAGATTCTGCTGTTTTTTGGGACAACATTATCAATCGTACTTTGATTCTTTCAAGAACACAAAATGGAACATTTTTCCTCCCTTTGAGGTCGACCTTTTCAAATATAAAAATCGGAATAAAACACAAAAAGTCATGTTGTGGGTCCACTTTTCTTCAGAAAGAAAACACCTTTAAAATATGATAGATGTAGATCCGATGCTACATTGTCGTGTTTTTTTGCAGACCCTGGAGAACTTTGAATTTTTGAAAGTCTTAGGAAAAGGAACATACGGCAAAGTTATTTTATGTCGTGAGAAAGCGACTGCAAAGTTGTACGCCATTAAAATTCTAAAAAAAGAAGTTATAATTCAAAAGGACGAAGTTGCCCACACCATTACAGAGAACCGTGTTTTACAAACAACAAGTCATCCTTTTTTAATAGTAAGTCATTCCCAACGCAGGCAATATGAGGTGTATATTAAAATCTCAATTTTTTTGTTACAGTCCTTGAAATATTCCTTCCAAACTAACGACCGTCTTTGTTTCGTCATGCAGTATGTGAACGGTGGCGAATTGTTTTTTCATTTGAGCCGCAAACGCGTTTTTAGCGAAGAGCGCACTCGTTTCTATGCAGCTGAGATCATTTCAGCGCTTGGCTATCTCCATTCACAGAGCATCATTTATCGTGATTTAAAATTGGAAAATCTGCTATTGGACAAAGATGGCCATATTAAAATTGCTGACTTCGGTTTGTGTAAGGAAGACATCAAATATGGTAACACGACAAGGACATTCTGTGGAACGCCTGAATATCTGGCGCCGGAAGTATTAGAAGACAATGATTACGGCCGAGCAGTAGATTGGTGGGGTACCGGCGTTGTAATGTATGAAATGGTACGAAAATCAGCTTTCATTGAGAATTTGGATGTTATTAAAAAAATTTTGATATATGTAATCTATACAGATGTGTGGACGTCTTCCCTTTTATAACCGTGATCACGATGTGCTCTTTACACTTATACTCATGGAGGAAGTCAAATTTCCGCGTACAATATCGGAAGAGGCCCGCAAACTGATGGCCCGTCTTTTGGCAAAAGATCCAAAAAGGCGTTTGGGTGGTGGTCCTGGTGATGTCCGCGAAATTCAAGTGCACCCCTTTTTCTCCAGTATTAATTGGAAAGACCTGGTGGCAAAGAGAGTAAGAATTGAGTGCCTGTTTGTAGTACTGCAATAAGATATGTATTGTTGTTTGTAAATAGATTGAACCTCCTTTCAAACCCCAAGTAACCTCAGACACCGACACACGTTACTTTGACACCGAATTCACTGGTGAAAGCGTCGAACTAACACCACCGGATCCTACTGGACCTTTAGGATCCATAGCAGAAGAACCACATTTCCCTCAGGTAAGTTAGGCAGTCATTATATCGATCCAGTGATAATTACTCTCTATCTCTCTTTTCTCGAATAACAGTTCAGCTACCAGGACATGGCCTCGACATTAGGTACTTCATCACACATTAGCAACTCGGCTAGTTTGGCATCAATGCAATAGAATAGAGTGCAAATCATTTGTTTATAACGTTACCCATATTGCCTATGCCAGCAACAAGAGTTTGTTACTACATCGCGAAATGTTATTACCGACAACACATATATTTGTTTGTAATCGTATCGCCCGCGATCTTATCCTAATAAACACTAATGACAACCACAACAGCAACAACAGCAGCAACAAGAGAAATAAGATACTAAAGCAACCACTACCATAAAACAAAAAGTAAATAATATTGAAGAAAGTGAACAGACACTGATACTCCTTAAGAAAAGAGAAAATAAATTTTTATTGTTAAATTTTAACGGAAAGGTATACTGCTACCTACCTACCTACCTACCTAGATCCATAAACACATATTCATGTTATAATGGACTTTCGTTATTTCTTATTTTGGAATCAGTTAGTTATTACTCCAAACCATCTTCTCTGTCAAACAGTGGACGTTCTAAAAGAGCAGCTCTCCCATTTGAGCCTGACACAGAAGATGTTTCCGAATTTCAAACTTTCGTAAAATATTTAATATTTCGAAACAATGAGCGAAGTCATCTCAAAGCTGATTTTCGTTTTCATATACAAATACGCAAACGGCACATTTCACCACAAATAACAAATGAAACATTAAAATACTACATATATAAGTTCAACCAACTAAATAAAGCTAAAACTATGTAATTTTTATAGTAACGATACACATTCAATTCGCAGATTTACAAATAAAGCAAATAATATATTTATAACATCCCTGCCCCCTCTCCAAAAAAGTTGCAATTCGTCAGCCGAAAGTCATGAAATGAAATATTTTTTTGAGCATAGAAGGAAGGCTAGTTTCCAGCAGAACTCCAATTGAATATATTTTTCTTTTTCTAAATAATTTTAACAACTGCTTCTAATTGATATATATTTTTCTGAATTGAAATGTCAGCGGTTACTTCTTTGCTTTTTTTATTGAATGTACTAAATTTTTTGTACTGAAGAATGTATGTAGCGTTGTGTGCTGCAGTGTTTTCGAATTTCATTGAAATTTCCAGATTATATTTTGATGGGAAAGAGTAGGCAGCTGGAACAAATGCAATTGCAATTAATATGAGTTTTGCTTTTCGTCCGAAATTTACAAAAGGTAACAACGAAACAATACAGAGTTCCCATTTTCAAATTATCAGAGGAAACTGTTATATTAACAGTTCACCACGAGCTATGACAACAGACTATCATAATCATCAGTTACAGATCTACCACTTCTCCAGCCACTGGGGAAGAGAACACTGAAGCAAATACCCATAATACATACAAAATAATAGATTTAAGCAATATTTACACAAAAACACACACACACACTTTCATAAGTACGTACGGAATATATATAATAGTAGTCTCCTTGGGAAAAGCAAAACCCTTCAATTCGAATTGCGCCGTTTCGCTAAACCCACCCTCAAAGGACGTATGACGTTTTCTTCTTTGATATTTATAGTGGCTTCTTTTTCGTACATTTTAATTGAACAATCTAATACGAAAAATAATTTAATTTTATAAATATTTTGTAGGGTCTATATAGCGAAAATTTATCAAATAACATAACAAGGAAATAGTTTAATATCCCTAAAAGAGAAAGCTGTAAATCGATACGAAATAGTTTAGTAAAAAGGTTCAAAATAAAATAGTTTTGCGAGTATTCTTTTGGCATTATCTTTATCTCCGCTTTCTTTAAGTGATGTTCTTAATTTTATGCTATCGCCTCCACATCCATCCCCCACAGAAGACAAAGGAAATGATCAAAACTGAAGTAATAGATAAATATATGAGTTTATTTTTTTCTTTTTTAAACATTCAATACAATTATTTTTCGTTTTGTACTAAGTTCCAACAAACTGACAAATGTTTATACCAACTAAAAAGAGAAACAAAAATTAAACGTGGAAACCATATTTCAAAAACTAAACATTATTGACAACACATTTTTTTTTTTTGGAAGAAAGAAATATGTATTTATTTAATAAAATCAGAAAAATAATAGTAATTAAAACACAAAAACAAAAGAAAAAAATAATAAAACCATATGTAGATAACCATTTATCTATATAATAATTTATACATATATACTTTATATACATAAACTTTAAGATAAAATGGAAATAAAAACGTAAATACACTTATGTCTATTATTTTGGGTTATTGTACAAAGCGTAGTAATACACATGTAATATTTGTTCTTCGAATATTAGCCCACATTTTCAAAAAAATATTGGGAGATGACTTTATCAAATCGAAAGTGGACTAATATTTAACAAAAATTGATTTATTTTTCACAATACAATACACTTCCACTACAATACAATATACATCCGCATTTCAATTATTTAACGAATATGTATTTGCATAAAATAGTATATTTATTTGAATTTTTCATAATACCATAACCCATTACAGCATGTTTTCATTTTGCAAGCTTCGTTACATGGTGCAGTTTTCTCGTAGTGTCGTTAAAGATGTTTTTCTCTTTCAAATCATCCGGATTATTTTTGATGAAATAGCTAACAGCGTTGCAGAAAAAATGTATGTTGGCAAACGGTCCCAAGAAGACTCCACTCTTTAGCATAAAGTGTGTGTGCACAAACCTAATGGAAGTAATTAGATTTGATGATCACGATGTTTGCAAAGTCGCGTTCAGCAACAGGCACATATCGACGGAATTTGCTAATCCGCACACCAAAATATCCAAGGAAGTTGCCATTGATAAAACTGGTTTGGATTTAAAAAAGAGCATAAAAATAATATAAGGGATAAATACAAATTATAAATCGGCAGAAAAAAAAAACTCAGTAACCTTACCAGCTATGAAATACCCTAAATACGAGTATATTGTTTTAAAGCGAAACTGTATATACAACACTAGAAGAGACCTCTTTCGAGCTGCAAGAAAACGTTTCACAAAACACATGGAACAAATAGGCAAGTAGTTTCCTTTTAGGGCAAAGTATCCCTGAAGTTCGTCCAGTATTTTGAAATTTGCATTCAATAATGAATATTGGCAAAGGTCGGTTTGTGCAATTGATCTCATTCATCTTCCTGAAGATCAGATTGCAGGACTTAAAGGGGGGGGTTGCAAACCAACGGCTTTTCTTCATATCCTAATTTCGAGGAAAAAAGTCATAGCTTGTAACTATCGCAGTTCGATTCCTCGTCGTTTCTTCTAGGATAATCTCTTTGCAACCATATAACGTAATTGCCATATATCTATGAATTAGTTTTTGTTAGTTCTTTTCTATTTAGGCCTTACGATGAAACTCCTATTGAAAGCACAGAGTCGGAAGAGAACTACAGAAATGAGAAAATTCATTTTTAATGTCACGTGGGTGCTAAAAACCATTCCGATACTTAGTGTATGTGGAAATCTACTTTTATAATTAACATCGTTTTGTAGTTTAGTAATAGAAAAATTAGACTAACATGGACACTATAAATTTGTTGGTTTGTTATAAAGTTTCATTCGCAGATGTTCTAAAAATAAACAATCCAGTTGCATCCTGTATGTGGAATATGTGAGAAATCTTGACATTCAGGAATATTACATACATTATATTTTTAGACGCGTTAATGGTGGCTCGAAACTTTTAATGAGCTTATCGATTTTTTCACCACTCGGAATGTTCGGCAGCACATCGAAGAGGTCGCCGCTCAAGGAGAGGGAACTGTATTAAAACTCAAATCCATGATTGTATGAACTATAATGGCTTGTACTATCCAAGCCTAGTCCCGTAAAAATTGGCAAATGTTTAGTATTAAAGCAAATTGACCATATATATTTAAAAGCAATTATCCTTTATTAATTTTGCCATTATTTCTAAACGGAAAAATGTCCAGTGCAGAGCAGCGATGAAAGAAAGGATGTGAACAAAACACAAATGATTGATATTTATTGCAGTTCATTTATTATTCGTGATCTTTTAATACTCAATCCATTGTTCAGGACGTTATTGAGAAATCTTGTGAATATGAGAAGTGTCAATGGTAATTACAGAGTAAGGGAATGTCTAAAACCTGCCGCAAAAGTCCTTTTAAAGATCCAAATTTGATTTGCGGCCAAAATTGGAAACGGAACTCAATGGAATAATGTATTGCACGTAGAAAGAAGTCTGTGTCGTATTAAGCGGAGTATCGTCGATGCCAAATTTCTTTGATATTTTATTTTGCCAACAGCTGATCGCATAATGGGAGTTTTTCGTGTATTAAATTAATCCGCCGACATATACGTGCATTTCGACGGTTCCTATCTATCTCACATATTAGGAGGAACCTAATTGAATAATTGGAATTGATTTAACCTTTTGCTTCAACCAAAGGGTACAACCGTTTATTATTAAACTCTACATTTAACAAATAACAACCAAGTAATTTAAAGCAACATCCCCTTTGCAACATCAGCAGCCTTCTCTGGAGATGACAGCACTTGAGCAATTTTGAGGCCAAAATCAAAAGCTGTTCCAGGGCCGCGACTTGTTATCAAGTTACCATCCTGGACAACTTTCTGGTCGTCAACATATCTGAAATGTAGTGTCGAACAATTATTTTTTAATAACCATAATGAACAGTAGACTTACTTGTATTGTGCATCCAATTGCGACTTAAAAGAAGGATATGATGTTAGAGATTTTCCATTAGCAATGTTATTCGCCGCTAACACTATGGGAGCAGCGCAAATTGCGGCGACAATGCGACCATCTTGTTCTTGCTGCTTTAGAATCTCTCCCACTAAGGGAGACGCAGCCATTGCTTTCGAACCACCCAAGCCCCCTGGCAGAACGACACAGTCGTATTTGTTAGATTTTGCACTCTCCAAAGACGCATCTGGCACAACCACCACGTCTCTGGAGCACTTAACGGGATCACATCCATCTAATCCGGCTACGGTAACAGAGATCTACAAAGGCGGTTAAGGCTAAAAATAGCCGGAACAAAACCTCAGAGGTATTGCTGTATACGTACACCAGCTCTACGCAACACGTCTACCGTAATTACCAGTTCCATTTCTTCAGCACCAGGGGCCAAAATAACCAAAGCTGACTTAGACATATTGAAATTACTAGCAATTGTCCTGCTCTGAAGCCGAAATCCGGAAAATTTCTGACACGAATAGAAGCACCGGCTCAGAATTACGAATGACCTTTGCATAAAACGCATCTGCAAGATTCGAAAGATAAATTGGGCACGGTACACACCCTCATTGTTTTGACAAACATGTCAGTAGAAATAACATTTGACAATCAGAGTTTGAAGCCAATTCGCAGACATTGGCTCGGAATTGCGTTGTTGGCCGAGACATTTTGAAATTTGACTAACGCAGTATTGTTCTTAAATAAATTAAGTGTTTCATGATTGCCTAAAGCAAGAATTTTGACATTTGGTGAACTAAAAAATCAATCAATAGATCAACCATCGGAAATTGCCAAATTTTTAATGTAAAAATTTAACCAAATTTTTAACAAATTGTACTAAATCTGTCAGCGGTATCCAATAACGTGCAATCTGCTTTAAATGCGCTAAATTTACAAATCAGTATCTGAATATAATCAAGTCCAGCAGCATTCTAATAAAAGATTTCATGAGACGATAATTAACTGCTGTCGGTAGTGACCACGTCAAGGGACCGTCACCGATAAATAACAGTCATGCCGCCGATAACTTTGTATAGGCATCAAACTCTGTTGACAGTTAGGCTAAATATTCAAAATTAATATTGAATAAACATTTATTTTTATTTAGTTTGAAAAGTACAACAAATGAAACGAAAATTTGGTTAGATCAATTCCAAAATATCATGATTATTATTATTATTATTTTAATTTTACTAATATGGACATAATCAAACTTTTTCCATTTGTTTCCAGTAAAGACTGGGTGAAAAGTTTTAGTTTGAAAATTGTGCATAGTAAACGATCTAAGTGAATTTGTAAACATGGAAAAAATTAATCACCATTATGTAATTTAACATTTCAATTTAAAAGGTCACAGCCAAACTGTATTAAAGCCGAGATAGATTCTAGTCTGAGGGAGTCTGCACCTTCGTTTACGACTGCAAAACATTAAATAGCAGAGTTCCAACGAGGCCATACGAGCTGCCAAGACGAGCACCGTTGAGGTCGTTCATTGAGGTGTCCACGCCAGACACGGTTATGAAAATCCACAAAATGGTATTAGATGATTATATGCTGAAGGTGTGTGAGCTAGCTAAAATGGTAGGCATTTGAAATAGTGCTATACATCGTATATTGGCCGAAGATTTGAAGATGAGAAAATCCCCAAACGACATTTGTCAAGTTATCGGCAAGATACCGTCCGAAATGCGTGAAACTACCTCAAAATGATCCACTGCTGCAACCAATCCAGAGACAGTCATTTAAATGACATTGTAGTTCGTAGATAATGACAATGTCCAAGCATTATAATGAAATCATAGCTTTATGTGTGTTTTATTTAACTTTACTTTTGAAACCATACAATGGATAACCCGGTATTATTAGTGTAGTATTACTGTTATAGAATTAGCGCATATCTAATGGAGATGTTATAGTGTTAGCGCACTTCCAGAGACATGTGCAATTGTTTCATTATCATAATTATCGCCCAAGGCACTAACACTCCTTTCTAAATGCGAATCATCTTTCAGGAGATTTGAAATGCTTTTTAAAGTCTTTTACATAAGGAGTACTTTCGAAAATTATGTTTACGTATATGTTATCCAAAATAAAAAAATGTCTAGATTCTACATGCAAAATGTTGTTTAACACAATTGTTGTTTAACACAATCCTCTATAAGAAATTTCTTCTGCGACGTTTGTCATATAAAAAAAGGTATCCAAGATACTTTTATGTCCATGGTCACAATGAGAAACGACTTAAGTGGAGTTAGGACAAAGTTGAGTTAATTCGTTATTATTATTATTATTCTTATTTTGACGCATAGTTATAGCAATATTTGAAAACAGTGAATTTTGAAAAATTCCATAATATTTGCAATTAGTGTTACAACTAAAAACATGTTGTTTGATATTATTTACGTCCTTACCCACTGAGAGATTAGTTTGAGAGATTTATATACATATATCACACCGAAAGGCGCCTGTTTGTTTTGCGGTCATTGTGTGATAAATAAGCGTGGGTGCTTAGCAGGGTGTCCCTAATGGACTTTGAAGCAGACAGTGCAAACCACGATCTACCAACATGCTTTCACATCGTTTATTTCACAATGAGTCGGCTGCATTCCGTTCAATCGTTTGCTATCATGCGCTTGAGATGTTCGTACATTGAGGTATGCCCAAATGTATGAACCTATACCTATATACATATATGCAGTTTAAGTGTTATCGTTAAAAATGGCCCAATCGTCAGAATTTCTTTTTCAATTTTTATTTTGCACGTTCTGTTATTCCATGTATTCACACACGAACATATGTATGTGTAGATGTGTATCTACTCGTACGCATAAAGTACATATTTTCATCTTAATTGGCTTTAATATTATGTTGTCAGACTGCGTTGCCGCCGTCAGTATGTGCATCTTGACATTTTGGTTAAATACCAAAAGATTTTGAATGTTTTTGTACCACTTGTTGTTCCTTGTTGTTTTTGTGACTGCATGCGACTCGTGCACAAGCTTAAAAACACGGAGGCGGAAACATTGCCGCCCTTTCTATTGCGGTGCAATGCATCAAGAAATTGCTTGTTAAATTCTTGGCAAATTAACAACCTTTTAGGGGCTTTCCATTTTGAGGTCACTGCCTCCATCGATTTATTTAATTGTGTAATTTGGGACGGTCAATGCGTATAAATGTTGTGGTTTATATGAAGCCATCGCAATTACATTTAGCATTTATTTATTATTTATGTTTGTCTTTCAAAGGATATGCCAATATTTCAAAACATTGATTTTTGAAAAATTACGTAATGTATTTAAATATTAGTAGAATTAAGAACATGTTTTTTCGTTTAAGCGTGATTTCTAAATTCAGTGAATTTCGAAAAGCGATGCTTCGAAAAATGTTTAACATCCCAAAGCGATAAATTCCGACTTAAGTCATTTCTCATTGTAACCACACGTGTTTTCTTGTCAGGGACATTTACGGGTGTTCAAATATTCAGATTCTTTCTGATATTTATTTCATATAAACTTAATAAAAAATCGTTGAGTTTCTAACAAACTCATTGCTTAATGGGATATTGCAAAATTGCTTCTTTTTTAAATCCATTGGTCTCATTTATAATAACTTATTACAGGTTCAAAGAACGTTTTTGCTATGAAAAATTGCGTCTAATTCTTTCTACAGGTAAGAAAGCGTTTTGATCCATTTTTCTGTTTACAATTATGTATACATATATATTATAGTCTGGCGACATACAGTGACTCGTTTCATGAAAGCTGATTGAAGTAGCAAGTTCGGAAATATCATTGAATTTGAATGTATAGCTTAAGTTGTACAGTTCGTCAAAGTTGGATTACTTTGAAGCTAATGAGAAAAGTACAACGATATTTAAGCGGGAGTTAAAGTAGGGTTGTTTTTAATTGCTGTAGTTTTCTTACCACGAGGGACATTTTAAGATATTCAAACTTCTAGTTGATTTCTAAAAAGTCCTTGCGGGGCAGAAATTTTTAATGTTTTTAATTATGTAGGGAAAATTCAAATTTACATGCCAATACATGCTGCACTACAAAAGTTCTAGAATGCTTAGATGCGTATAATTGACCTTTTAGATTATACGTACTTCGGCTTGAGGTCGCGAATAAAACTTTTTGCTTTTCATATTTTTAAAATTCAAAATTCGGCTAAAGTCGGGGGATTCGATAAGAACTTTTAAGAAAATGTGTCCACTAAGATTACATCCAGCACTAATTTGGATAAAAAAAGAGCGTCCTGTGTCTGCAAGCTTTCCCCGCTACTGATGCTTTGGCCGTTTATATTTGCCCACAGTGTTACTTACATTTGTTCCATTTACTCCGTGTCAACTTTGTAGTACAATATTATTCCTGGAGATATGTCAATAATATGTAATATTTCTAAAGTGAATCTTCATCAGTAGGAGCACTCCTCAACTAACACATCTACATCGACGGAATTAAGTTTATGTTCGGTTATTGCACAGTAGGCTGTCAGGTCACTTTTTTGTTCTAGTGGTTGTTTCGCTTTGAGGTCTGATTTGTCTCCAGCTATCCTTGTTTTCAACTTTGTCACAGCCAAGGCAATGTTTCAAAAGCTGCTTTAGTTGATCAATAGCCCTATTTAGCTTCAGCTGTCGCTATAAACATTTTCAAAATTAAATCCCAAGAAATTAAAGCCAAGAAAAAAAAAAAACGAAAAAACCGGTTACTTTTCAATTTTTGGCGGATAACATAACCAGCTATTACATGTGAGCAAAAACAAAATTTTGTTTTTCGAGCTTTGGCTTTTTGCCGATAGCTGAAAACTTTTTAGCTGCCGTTTTACGATTTGGGCAGTTTAAAATAAAGCAAAAAGGCTTTAAACATTTTAATCTCAAAATGCAAAACAATTAAGCCGATAATTATAAAATTTTGCAAAGGCCCCAAAATGAGAATTTCTTGTAGTCACTGTTCGAATTTGGGCAAAATCTGCCCTGAAAGAAAGACCGTACGCAAGGACTGAACCCATATTTGAAAAATGGATGGTATTTTTCCGATAATATTAGCAGTTATTCATTAGTTAACAGCAATATATGGTTTTGCCCCCCTTCTACTTGATTTACGACCTACAAATGCGATTTTCGGTACCCTGTGTATACTGTAATGATGGTGCATTTATCGTCTAAAGTTGGTTCTAGGCGACTGTACCATTTTTTGCCCTCATCCATAGGAATATCGGTATGCAGCAATTTATATGAGGAAGCAAATAATTTAGCGTCTAGGTATTTTGGGACGACATTCGTTTCAGGACATTCTAAGACAATTAAGACATGTTGGTTTATCTATCTATCTGTACGGCATGGGACACTATAACTCGTCACAACCATTCTGATATTTCGCACACCTCCCAACTTTTACACCATTGATTTCGAACTAATAAGCTATATTTTAATATAATTTTACATTGATTAATATAACTTGTGATGTTCAAGCAATTCAGCCCTCGTCTTTCGATGACTTCATGTAAATGTGCTTAAATCCTAAAATATTATTTTTGCCATAATTTTTGAAATGTCAGCACGAATCCATTATAAATTGCCACACTACGACTTTTTTTCATATTTCTGACTTATCTCTCTGTTATCTCTTCTACAAATGGCGGATTTTACAAAACTGAATTTTAGCCCATAATGAGGACTGACGTTCCCAATTCGTTTAAAATTTCAATAATCGTAATATTTTGTGTCGCTTAATGCAACTACAGAGAGTGGGGTAGTTAGATCCACCGAATTATTATACCGTATTTGTTTTTGTAAATCCCAAAACCGTAATGTCATCCTAAGCACTATTACCAAGATGGAGACTTTACTGTCTAAAAGAATAAATATCACAAAATTCCATTCTTAGAAGATGCGTGACTTCTTTGTAAACAGAATGGACTCGCCAAATTTTATAATTCTAGTCTTAACCATTTGGTCTGTTCGAAAGTACCATTTTTTATGGGTTTTTGGTCTTAAAAGTAAATTTTGAAAAATTCCTATCATATCGCAATTCTATTCTGGAGATGAATGCGCATACCAGTTTTATTGAGCAACACCATATTTAGTATTATATGTATATTGTTAAAGTATATTTCACTTCAATAAATTTAGCTGTCTTCAATTAATTAGCTGCCTCATTAGTTAGCTATAGATTTTGAGCAGCCATAAGTTGCCATTCTGAGCGGCAACCAATTTCCTTTAGCTGTACGTAATCAATAGAAAACTTTAGATGGCTTTTGTTTTTCTCCAATTTAACAGCTTTCAATTTTTTAGCAGTTCAAATTTCTGAATTTGTGGTCTGTTTATGTTAAAAGCAGTATCTTTTATATCAGTTTGTATTTTTGAAATATGTTTGGCTGGCAGGTTCAGCTTTTGTTAGCTGATAAGTTTTTGAGATTTTGTTAAGCTGAAAAAAGTTTTATTTTGGGGCTTTAGCTAAAATCGAGTCAGCTATTGAAACAATGATTGGTGATAGAATTTGTAAAAGTTCTTGTCAGACTTTTCTATTCTATCAAAAAAAAAAAAAAAAAAAAAAAAAAAAAAAAAAAAAAAAAAAAAAAATATAAACTAAAATTAATTATATAATTTAAATTTCAAAAAAACGTCAACAATAGTTATTCGTAAACTGAAAAAAATGTAAATACAAATTGAAAGTAACTTTTTTTTATGATCGATAAAGCGAACATGAAAAATATTTCTCATAAATAATTTCTGTCATAAAAGCTAAAAATTAGTTACATATAGCGATAGTTAATTGATGTTAAGGAATTTTGAACAAAACAAATAATTTTGAATTAAAAAATTTATCGCGCTAGAAATGGTTTAAGGAAAACAACGAAACAACGAAACCTTATTTTATGATTTTATGAGAAATGTTTCATATAACACTTAAATAAAATATATAAGCTATTTTTAATTTTTGTTTTTTCGTCTTTCAATAAAATTATTGATTGAGTTTTATTATTAAGTCGGCAATATGAGTTGATATTGTCGGAAAATTACAAGCAAGAGGATAGGGCGGTCATTTGACATTATCCCTATGGATCTAGTTTACAATTTTGGTGCAATAGACATCATCTCCGGTGCAGAAATTGCAATACCAAAGAACACTCACAGCTCTCTTTCATGGTTGGCTTTAAAAAGTTAAGCTGAAAAAGGCAACTTCTCGCGTGACGATGAAAGCAAAAAACTTTATGTTGGAGTAATTATCAAATGTTGGCAAGTATATATTTTGGTTGATTCGCTGGAAATAAATTATTCTCGAAACTAACCCAGATATCCAAAAAACAGCCTGGCAAAGTTTTATCATACTTTGGTGAACGGCAAAGAGGACAAAAACACACAGACGCACGGACACATATTGTCTGTTTATCTGTTGGCTACGTATAGGCTTCTGTTCCGTAATGTTTAGTTACTGTGCGAGGAACACAGTGCAAATGTAAGATCCTCTCCTTCCACAGTACATGAGACGTTTGTGGCGTGTATATATTTTGGTTTTGGCAGACAGGTGGCTCCACCTGGTTAAATAGATAAAGTGAAATGACAAACAAAATGATTTCAAGTCGATCGATTAGTCTGTGAAGCATGAAAACGTATAGCTGTGTTGTAACTCCTCAAAATACGTTTAGAATAACATTTCTCCTATAGCTGCTATAGGAAATCTAAGGATCCATATTTATTTAACGTATCAATCTGTAAAAATTGCCAACGGAATTCGTGAAATATGAAAATGTTGACTTTTTCTATTGACACAGTATAGTAGCTTTCTCCATCTATCCGGCTACGAAAGAAACTAACGTAATTACAAATTTTGTGGTAAATTTAGAATCATTTGCATAATTATTAAAACAAAATATTTTTTTAAGAACATTAGAAATAAAAGTTTTCTGGTGATTTTTATATTTTATTGAAAAGAATAAAAGTCTTAAATTTAATACTGATTTCGAATTCGATTTGAAAAATTCCTTGGCTGACTTTTATTTGTGAGTTTTATTTTATTCAATACATTGAATAATTGTAATTGAATGATTATTTTTAGAAGGATAAAATTTTTAAATTAAAAATAATAATAAATAATAATAATAATATAAATTTAAATTATTGTTAATAAAATTTTAAATTATTGTTAAAGATATTTATAATTTTTATAGTCACTGATACTAGAACATTTTTTCAGTTCAAAATTCAATCAATTTTTTTTCGTTGTTGAAACAAATCAATAATTTCTGGCGAATATTCAGTTTTTAAGTCTGGTATAACACTAACAGCAAATTAACACAATTTCAAATTACATTGTTTATTACAGTTATTACAAATTTCTCAATACTATCACTCATTAAAAACAGTTGAAATAGTTAGTAGTATGTGATGTGTACTGAACTGTATCCTTTTAGAAATTTTATCATGAACAATTATTTTCGTTTTTTAGGGAATTTCAACATTTTGTTAGCTGCAAGCTTTTGAGGAGTTGAACTTTTAACACTGAAGACTGGAACATAACACTGAAGAGAGGAACTCATGTATTTTCTGTGCCTTTACATTTGTATTTGAGTAAATTAGAAATGTGTAAAAGTAGCAGTAGTAGTGAAATAAATATTTCTGAGTTAAATACATTATTATAATCTATAACGACTAGAAGCTAAAACGGGAGAAATAAATGCATATATATCCCGACTATATCTAAATTTAAGCAAGTCTCTTCCAATTTCAAAATGGATTGTACCTGATATAAATAGCGCCGATGTGCGGTTGGAACATATTTGGGACCTGTACTTTGAAACCAAAAACACAACAAAGACTGCATTCTATCATTTCTATCATATTTTTTTAGCAAAAATGTCAAATCAAATACAGAATAGTTAAAAGTTATCCATTTTGCAAAGTATTTACTCACAACGAACCACTGTGCAGCGCTACTGTGGGCGATTGTCACGTGTACTGTACATACCACCTCGGTCCGCCATTATGGCTAGACTACCTACTTCAGCAAAAACTAAAAAATTTTAATTTTTCCGCGTTTTTTGTATCGCTTATGCCACAAAACATATATTCCATATTAATTTAATTGGATGTTTTACGATCTTACAATTACGTCATCACGTTTGTTACAACTAACGGGTTATTCATTTAGAGGTTTCAAAACCGAAGGACAGGCAAAACTGTCAGGTGTTAAATACCTGTCATCTGAAGTGTTATTTATATAGCGAAAGGTTTGCCATTTAGTAATATGGATCGTTTGTTATAACTTACTACTAAGGGGTGATTCAAGCGTGAACACTTTTCGTGCATTACGGGGTGATTATGGTCGCCATAATCGACCTACTGTGCAAGGAATTGGCAAGATTATAAAGAAATTTGTAGAGACTGGAAGCGTTACAGATGTGATCAGGGCTGTGCATTATCGCAATGTACGCACTGCCGAAAAAATCACTTCTGTTAGTGAAAGTGTCGCGGATAATCCGAATTTATCGATTCCGCGGTGTTCTCAGCAATTGGGTCTATCTTACGCCTCATTATGCCGTATTTTGCATTTTTGTTTGCACCTCCATCCATATAGAGTTCAACAATTAAGGCCGGCTGATCATTCGCAATACCGTAGGTATGCTGATTGGATGCTACAGCAACAGGCTTTCAATATTAAGTTTTCAAACAAAATTTTCTTCAGCGATAAAGCTCACTTCTCATTCGGTGGTTATGTCAACAGACAAAATTGTCGCATATGGGTCTCGGAGAATCCAGAAGTGATTATGAATAAGGCATTGCTTCCGGAAAAATGACTATTTGGAGCGCATTATGGTCTGTAGGCGCTATTAGACCGTATTTTTTCGGAAATGGCGTTGGAGGAACCGATACCGTCAATTCAGAGCCCTATGGCCGTATGATAACAGATTTTTTCTTGCCTGCAATTAAAGATTATGAACTATACGATATGTGGTTTCCACACGACGCTGTCACGACTCGTACAACGCGGCCGATTTTGGCTTTATTGCATGAGAAGTTTCCAGAAAGCGTAATTTCACGATTTGGAGACATCAGTTGGATCTAGGTCATGCGATTTGACGGAGTTAGATTATTTTTGTAAGGCTACGTCAAAAATCGTGTTTATGCGGATAATTCCGAAACGTTGGAGTAATTTAAAACCAATATTTGTCAAGTTATCGCCGAGTTACCGCTCGAAATGTTCGAAAAAGTGGTCGGAAACTACCTCAAAAGGTTCCACTGCTGTAACCAATCCAAAAACATTGCATTTCGTACACAATGGCAACGTCCAAGCATTATAATGAAATACAAGTTTCAGCGAAATCATAGCTTTATGTGTGCGTTTATTTAACTTTACGTTTGAAACCGAAAAATGGATAAACCGTTTTAAAAGCCCATCCGTTATAAAGGGTTATGTTAGTCACTAGTATCTGGCATTCGATAACATCTTCTATTCCTCATCATAACTAAATGTAACTCCTGATATTTATAAAACATTACCGAAATAATGCAATTTGTCTTCTACTACAAAATGGTCAGCCCAGTTTTAATGTAAATGCTTATTGCTTTAACCCCTGTCACGTGCTCATCTCGCTTACACGCTATGTTGATGTAGTGGAATTTCACTGAAACGCCGTGACCTCTCGTGTTCTCGGATGTCGGTGTGCAATTTAAACTCCCTACTTGACGGTGTGACACTTTCCAAAAGAGCTCAATGCCTGAATGATTAGCTAATATTTAAACGCCATTAGCCATTTTCCTACACGCACTACCTGTGCACTCGATTAGTGCCAGGTGCAGTGCGTGCTTAGTAGTTTGCTGAAACCGAACATTTGAACGCTTTGAAAGCTGAGCTTTGACAATAAGATAATGGGTGGCCCAGTGTAATGAGATGCTGTGTGTGGAAATTCGCTTAATGCGGTTCCCTTGTTATTGGTACACAGATTGTTCAAAGTAAGTGTGTGTACATACATACCTTAATTGGTATGTGCGTTCACGATTACCTCGAATCGACCTTTTTGATCTTATTAACTATTCACAACCATCCTTCACATCTGCGCTCTGTACTTTCTGTGTTGTCATTTTAGGAAAATGTAATTAGCACTTAATGTACCTTTTGTTGTCTTCTCGTCTCGTCCCGTCTCATGTGACCGTCTAAATAAAGCGGCAACAAACGACAAGAGCCGACGTGTGTCGGCGGGGCAACAATTGGGACTATCGACATCTCCACATGAGATCTGGCCGTGGATGCTCATAAACTATATTTTACTCTTTAGTTACATGTTTTCTGCTGGCTCATATGAACTATATGTGTACGAGTATGTGTGCATGCATCACAGCACATTTAATGGTACTTTCCCTTTTTATGACTCTTTATTATAGCACGCAAAAAGTGAGATCTGCAATCGGTGAGTGTTGCAAGTTATAGCAGGCGCTGGCAACAGCGCCGTTAAATGCCATTTTGTGTGTGCGAATATGGACTGTCCGTCCATCCGTCAATGGATTTATCCGACAACAGCCCATCGTCATAAATCTCCAATCAAACAAAAAAATCGTGTCTCCCTTCAACAGACCCATCCATTCATGCACACATACACACATATGTCTCTGCATGCATCTATTTATTTGTAATTATGGCTTTTTCTCCAGAAACCTAAGCATAGAAAATGTGTTTATGGGGCGGAAAACGTTCGGTTGGAAAACTTTTGATTTCCACTTCATTACCAGACGTCTATCAATTGTATGCACAGCCGAGTTCGGCATACGTTGGCTGCAGTAAGCACGCTCATGCATATGTGTACATACATATATTCAAATATGTCTGCATGAACTTGTGTACGTCATTTAGTATTAGTAAGGCGAACAGTAATCTTTCAGTTACAATATTTTCGCTCGCTCGTTAACCCTGAGTCATTGAGGTGTGCGACAAGTCAATGCCGGAGTACCAGCATTTCTAAAACGTTTTCGTGGAATGTCCACAGCAAACAACCACAAATATGATAGATTTCGAACTTTTATTCAATTTTCCCTTTTTGCACCTCAGGGGAAAGTTTTGATGGCAGCAAGAATGTAGAAATTATGAAAAGAGCCCTTTGCGTTCGCATTCACAATTTGGGTACTGAGCGAGATTCAAGGTATGCATTTTTGTTATTTAATGCAGAATTCGCAATCATTTGTTCGATAAAATGTGCCATGAATAATGTTAGAAATTGAATGTTCCTTGTATAATCACTTCTATGCTTTTTATTTTCTATTTCAATTTTGAGTTTAATGCATTTCAAGATGTCCTTGACTCATATCATTCTAAACAAAGTTATGTGTCAATCTATCAGTAACACTTCGGTCCTTCGTACGTCGACACCTCAATTCGTTTTGAGGTTTGATTTCAAAAGACTTCCTATGAGTAACTTTTTTTTTTTTTTTTTTTTTTTTTTTTTTTTTTTTTTTTTTTTTTTTGGTAACGAGTTAAGAAATTAAAGTTCGAAATAAGCGAACTGAGCCACGATATAAGTTATCAATTCTCGTGAACTGTCACTACCATTACATATAGCTTTAAAAAAAAAACGTGCCCATTATTTTAGTTTAAATAAGATCATATTAGCAGTTTTTTCGCGATAGCAAAAAAAAAATAATTTTTAGTAAACATTAAGAAACTATATTCGTCGGCCTACGAAATTTTTCTGGAAGCCAAGGAATTTAGTGAATTGAATCAGTCCATAAAACCATAATTGAGGCAATCTCAACTTCAGTTCGCAATGAATAATTTTTTGATCAGCTGTCGCATTGCGTAAATAAGCAAGGATGATCTTCAGCACCAATTAGTTATATAAAACAAAATTGAATTTTCTATACAAAAAAAAAAAAAAAGTAAATGAAATGCATTAATTAAAAAAAAACATGTTTTGAATATCTTATTGTACAGCAATTGGTGCGCCACTATGTATTGTTCTTCGAAAAGCCGTCAGATTCAAGTTGATGTAAAAACCGATTAATCGGTTTTCCGTAACAGTTTCGATATCTCCAGTTGTTCCTACTTTCACTTGGCCGAGCCGAGCCGTTGAGGGGATGTATGATACTTTCGTTTGTCTTTCCGGTAAACAGCGTTTCGGTTTCAAAATGATTTGAAAATGCTAGAACATAGTAAATTTTCGATGGAAGCAATACCAGCTGCATGCATCAAGCATTTAGTGAATTTCGATTTGGTTGCAAGTATTATATGGTCAAAAAAAGCAACAAACATGGATTAAATCTCAGTGAAATATCATTCCTTGTGTCGTTTGATCTTGACCAGTTGGTCGTCTCAGTATGCTGGTTAATAGTCCGTCATGCTGCAATTAATCACCGTTATTGTTGTCGCGGCAAATATGACCCTATTGTGGAGAGTTTGTGTAGCCACATACTACTCTTACGACTCAATAGCCATCGTGCACAAACTCGTACACGCCGCATTTGTCAACGTTTTCATGGAACAAAAGATGTTTTCATCTTTGGTGCGTGATGCTATTAACGGGTCCCCACAGCGACTGCACAGATTCATTCACCAGCAAACAAACAATTTACAATTTACATACACAAACATGTAGACATACTAGGTGGGTTTCGCACGCATTTTGTACAATAACAAAAAGCTTTCCCTTTCGATATTTGAATAATACTCGAAACACACAAACTGACAGATTCCACACCACCCATGCGCAGCTGTGTTATTGATTTCAGAAAGTTATCGTTAAGCACGTTTTGTCACACGTACTCATGTACGTACTCATCACAAAAAACAAGACGAAAAAAGATAATGGAAAATAACAAAAAGTCCAACATGAGATAAATGCAAATTTGTAAATGTTATAGAAATTCCTCAAATCAATAACTTTTGCCGCACTGAAGTCCTTGTGCCAGTATGATATTTGTATCTCAGTATAAAACACTCGTATTATAATTTGACTGCAACGGAGCCCAATAACATCTGAGATTCGAATAACCTTCAATTATCTTATTTAAATAGTAGAAACACACATTAATACGTGACTTTACAAAATACTTCAGTGGGGAATAACAGACAATCATCGAAATTGTTGTTAACAACGTTTGTTACCACAATTAACAAATTATGGTTGGCATAAAGCTTAAGCGCCCCCAAGCACTTGCGTATTAAGGTCGCCTTTGTTTGGCCGCGGTAAGTTGATGTTGCATCATCTCAACTGAATTGGTAGATGACGCATTTTGCCGCCGCCAATTATTTTACCACGCATTGAGATATTAGGAAATTATCAACTTCCTCTCTTCAATTAAGAAGTCGTTTAAATAATTAGTAACCGCAAGCATTGTTTTATATTTCTTAATATGATCATACTTATGGTATGTACGCAGCAAGTGCATATACATACGTTTCGAAAACCAACCTTTGTGACTAACTGAAAGGTTTGATTTTGTATTATACGTAGAAACCTTAGGGAAACCTTTAATGCTCTGTAAGAAAATAAAATAATTGGCTAGCAGCACCAACAATAAAATCATTTGTGCATCTTCAAAAAAGCGAAAAAAATGAATAAATAAATAATAAGCCAAAAATGTCAAAAGCCAATGCGATGTCAACTCCCACTGTGGTGTTAGGCAAACAATTGTTTGGCCTGGATCAAAAAATTACAGAAATTGATCTGAACTCTCGTCTATTGCTGTTTACGGGTCTTACAATGGTGCAGCTTTAAAGAGGGACGGGTAGAATTATTGACACGCTGTAAGTTTGCCACTGAATAGAATACAATTTAATTTCAATCAAGTTTTAAATAGTAGTTTGATAAGTCCAGTGGAATCTCACCTCTGCGGAGGTGAGGCATATCTTACCACCTCTGCTACTCTATGGGTCTGTAGCACCCGGTTGCAATGCAACTCCACATTCGAGCACAAAGTCTCTACCAGCGATTTTGGTATCAACCACAACCCGCGTGATGCTCCTACTAGGGGTTCAACACCAAATGATCAGGCGGGAACTCAGTCCCGGGGCCTCCTGATCCCCACGCTACCGGCCAAACTCACCGGTTGGAGCTGCGCAGCAAAGCACATAGCAAAGCTACTACCAAATCGTGATTTATACACCATACTTCACGGGATTGGTCGCCCTGTGGCAAAAGATACAGACTGGACATTTCTACATACCTGCAGGCACGGAGACCCCAGGCAGATGGAACGGTCGATACTACATTGCAAGGATGCAGTATCCTCACCGGTGGGAGGCGGGGAAAACTCCAAACAACTTCCGTTCGGCGACGGTGAACGGCAACCATGAAATTTAGACATAGGGAAGACCCCATGCCTGTCCGTACCCCCGAGACCCACCATATACACTTAATATTTATTTTTTCTTTGAAATATTGAGGCTCCCGTAGCCGAATGAAAATCTTGATGTTTGAGATCACATGACTTAAAAGGCTAATTGTTCTCGCAGTGCCATGGTTTCGCAGAATGTATTCAAGGCAAGTGGCGCCATTTTGTAGTAACCAGATACCGTTGAGATCATGGGCTCCAGTGGGGCTAAGCCTCACCCTGACGACACTTCAAATAAAGGTATTATTTTTTCAATTATATGTTATTTCGCAACGAGTTTTCATCCCAGCAACTAAGGGGATTGAAAAATCTGTATGTGCAGAAGGTGGTAATTTAGAGTGGAGTCATAAATGGGCCATTTTTTTTTTAGAAAAAGCTGTTGGAAACGAAAATTCGGTCAATAGTAACCATTACAGAGCAAATATTACCGACTTTTTATGGGCTAAAAGTGCAAATATAAACTTGGACGTCCTTTGTATCAACAGGATGACGCATCATGACATCTGCGAAGCCAGATGGGACAGAATGGACGAACGAAATCGTGCTCCATAAGTAAGAGAAATTTTTGTTCTTTTGCATAAAGTCGTGTCAACAAAATATATTTTGGGTTTTATAGAGCTGATTTTTTCATAATTACCATCTTAATGTTATATTGTGACAACATATAGAAGTGCATACACCAAATTATTGTGTGTACACAATTTATTGAAGCTGCCTTTATACCAACAATTAGAACAGGGAGTTGGATTTCGCCACAAATTGTCCTTCACCTTATAATTGAAACAGTTTTCGAGGTTATTTAAAGAATCAAATGGAAAATACAGCATAAAGGAAACATAATGTAGTTGGGGAACCGTTGATTGGAACATTTAAGTCTTCTTTGTGGTAACCAACAACAGATGTAAATTCACGGTGAAGTGAAATTCTATAATTAGTCGAAACACATCGTTCATTAAAGACCTGTTTATACTAGAGCGGCACGATAAAACGCCTCAGATCAAAATATTGCCAATAAAGCGTTTTTCACCACTTGCCATTAAGTGGCAAAATTAGGAGGAAAGTTTTGCCCTAAAATTGCTTTTAAAACCAAGCTTGGTTACAGCTTTTTCCAAATTAGCCAACAGTTAAAAACTTTTTGTATGAAATATAAATAATAGTATGCAATAATAGTATGGAAATATTGTGGTAGCATACAAAATTTTTGTCACGATAATTTTAGACACCAGAAAATTTTTTTTGCATGTGATAAATAATGCAACTATTTTAAATAAAAAGATTTTGACGAATTCAAAACTCATTCGGTTTATACGTTTAAAATGAGATATTTCATTCCAATGACTTTGGATTTTAAATGTAGTACTAGTCGTCGTTAGTTTTCAAGGAGACGTACAATTGACGAGATACGCCACGAAAGTTTGATGAGACTACATATTTTTCATGGCCAGGTAAAGCTTGTCGTCCATGTGGTAGTAGATTGAAGCATTATCGTTAGCTTGGGCAATAATGCGTCGGAAAATTGGATCGAAATAAATATCCCTTGCACGACATCTGTAAAAATTAAACAAAATTTGAATTATCCTACTTATTTATAACGGAGTCGCATTAGGTTGGAAGGTCATTGTCAAATGTGATACAAAAACAATATAAAAGAAGTGAATATGTTCAAAAAGTTCACATGGGCATAATTTCCAACTACGGCAATGCAACAAAAAATGTATGAACTGGGATGTGTTTTTCCCTTATCTGTAAATTTTCACAGTATATAACTTTTAATTAACTAATTAAGTTTACGAAAGCATCGAAAACCCCTATTTCTTCCAGATATTGATGTCCTTTTTTATACGAGGTGGTGTACCGACTCATCGTCGAGTAAGTTAGCGTGCTCAAATTTTCCCTAATGTTTAAAGAGGAAAATCGTTTTCTCTTGTATATTTCAATAATCAAAACTTCAAATTATAGGTATATAAAAATTACCATCAATATCCGTCAACCAATTTCAATTAACGAATAAATTATAAAATATTAGAAAAATCTGAAAAGGTTTAATTTTTCAAATGATGAATTTATTCCAATTGCTAGCCATGGAGGGAGGACACACACTTTTCTTACATAACATATCAACTTTGTCCATTTTTCTACAATGTCCTTTTTTTTAATATTATATTTCTTTACAACTACGCACATACTCAGGACATTTTCTACTTAAGGTGGTTCTTTTCCGTATCTGCAAACTGTTGCCGTATATTGTTTCTAGAGCTGGTTCGATTTCGTCTACTTGCGACTTATTGTTAAAGGACCGCGCACTTATACATATTATGCTGCGAAAACAAGTATCCAATTCCAATAAAAACAAGTATTTTGTTGAGCATTCAAAATGTGTATTTTTAAACAACAGCGTCCATAGATAGGGCGTCGTTTTGAATAAGTTTCAGCGTCTACACACATTTCTTTTAGTTAATGAATAAACGGTAAAATTTTTGCAAAAATCCTGAAAAATGTCAAATTTTTTCTGAAATGGTATTACTGTACGTCGATGTTGTATTCCTTAACTTTCATGGGGCTTAGGCAAGTCGTCCTAGTGCAAATAGGACCATATCGAAATGTAGCTAAACTACAGCCAGAATTGTAGACTAGTGTCGACCCCACCATTTGAGCTAATTTGATGGACCTCATCAGTTGTGTGTATCAATTTGAACTTGACGTTTTACAAAGTCATCATTGTGAACGCTGTCGTAAAGACGCTAGAAAGAAATCGCAAGACTCCAAAAAAAAAAAAAAACCGGCTAAGTACTAAAAGCAGGAATCCAACCGCATCAGCAAACATAAAAATGCTAACGAAAAAGAAAGAATAAAAGAATTCAGAATGCAACCAAACATTTGGTAGTGCAGCAGATTGGAAGCAAACCAAATTAGGTCACGCACTATGTAATTCACTCAACGCGATTCGGTTTCCTGTCCGCACGAATACTGTGTGTGTGCAACAGGCAGATTATGCAGGAGGCGGTGGTGGTTTTGGCATACTCGTAATCAACTGTAATTTAGCACGCTTTTACCAAAAAAGGCTTTTTGTGATAAAAATCTTTTTAATACTACTGGACGTCGTTATTATACACAATGTTATGTGGTCATGTTAACGCGTTTTATATTATGTACAAATTGAAAATATGCAATAACATCTCTTAGGAGATTGATCGATCTTCTTACAATCATATAATACCGCATTGTATTTGCCAATGTGCTCATTTCGCAAATTCGGCTTTAGGTTTTTCAAAGTCATACATATATATATATATGTATATCGTATATATACATATATATATATATATATATGGTAGCGAAAACTAGCCTTTGTTATAGTGAAAATTAGATGTCTATTGTCTACTACATACCTATATATTGGTCTACTACATACATATATTATATCACGTAGACTATTTTGTGTATAACTTTGGCTACTTTGAGTACAACTTAGGGAAAATCGTACAAATTTTGAATGTTGCACATTTAGGTCAGAGCTGTTGTCATAGACATTCGCAGAAAACGTCCATGTAAATCTCGCATGCACTTTGAAGAAAACTTAGAATTATAATTTGGAAGTTGACAGACATGGCCAATTTTGGAAAAAAATTTAAAATTGTTGGAGTTTTTTTTTTTCAATATTATAAATGTGTAAATCTGCGTGGTTGCGAAAATTAGCCTTTGTTATAGTGAAAATTAGTTCGCGGTGTCTACTACATATATTGGTACGTTTAGACCACGGGGACTACTTTGTGTACAACATTGACTACATCGAGTACAACTTAGGGAAAATCGTACAAATTTTGAATGTTGCACATTTAGGCCAGAGCTCACGGTTTTTGTTGTCATAGACATTCACAAAAAATGTCCATGTAGAAAATTTCCAATGAAGAAAATTTAGGATTCTAGTTTAGAAGTTGCCAGACATGGCCAATTTTGGAAAAAAATTAGAAATTGTTTGTGCTTTTTATAATATTTCGCGAAATACATTCGGGAATAAAAAATATTCAGTTGAGACACAACTGCATTTGGCATTTCGAGTAGTCAATTTCCAATTTTTGGGTCAAGTCGATTAATAAATGTTTTTCGACTTTTTTAAATTATAATTCAAGACTTTTTGTTAAAATGCAGAAATCCATAATAAAATATATTCAACATCATTTTCAAAAAAGGTGCTGGCAATAAAAAAATATTTGTCATTATTTTTGAACTTCTTTTGGCAATACTAATTACTGCATGCTTAATACTTTACAATCCAGCAACGCATGCAGGCAAACTTGTACCAAGTAATGGTGTAATCTCTCATTGTTATGGTGTTTTTGTATGGCGTCGTTTTATTGTAACCCCTTTTAAATCATCTATACCTTTCTTAAAATCCAATGTGACCAAACATTTGGGTATTAAATTGTTTGCCTTTGGGTAGTTACAAATATTTCCACCCGGTTGAGAAACGCTGCATGCGGTTAATTTGTGGTAAAAATAATTTTTCCTCAAATGATGGTACGACTTATCACTGATATGAAGTTTAAACAGCAAGTTATAACGAGGATGTAATAAAACGTTTATTTTTAACATTTTAAGGGCTTTGAAATTTTGTTCAATTATACATGAATGTACTTTACAAACTGAGAAACTGATAAATATGTGTAAACCTGTATCGTTGAGTGGAGAGTGATAGCAGTTCATTAAGGATGCAAGAAATGTATCCCGACACTGTTGAAGCTTTGTTTGTTCAGGAAACTGTCGTCTAATAGATAGTTGTCGGTAGTTTTCTGTTTTAATTATGCGCTCATACAAAATATTGCCAACAGAAAGCCTCGTTTTTGGAGATATGGAGAATAGTTTAAAGAAGTCTTTGATAGTGTGTTTGAAAAGAAAAATGATATTTAATAGTTTAATAGTTTCAATAATTTTGGGTTAAGCAATCGCAACTACTTCATTCCTCATGTGTAATTTACGACATAAAGACATTTTTTTCCTAGAATATAATAAACTCGCAAACATGCGCTATTGAAACTTTAAACTAGTGTCATGCATTTTTCACTTGTGCAATAAAATATCAATCTTTGTATAACAATTTTCTTTAATTCTTTTGTAAGTCTACCACTTAGCAAATGGCAATTCAGAGCAAAAAATTTTTAAATTTTAAAATTAAAATTTTATAAAATAAATATATGAATGAATGGAAAAAAATATATTATGGGATACATACGAGTATTTCAAACACGGACAATCACAAACTTTGATCTTGGACACATCCAATTTTATAATACTCTTGCAAAGCAGGTAATAGCGGATTTGTGGGTTGGGGAAACCTCTTACTACCGTTTCGATGGATTGTCTGCATTTTTCTTTCTTTGAAAATATTCGTTTCCAGTTTTTTTTTTTGCGCCGCAACAAAAGTTTGTGCAATTATCAACATTAAAAAATAAAACTGCAGACTACGATCGATTGCGGCTACTATGAAAACATGTTACAATTGTTTCTTAAATGTTGTTTCGACAAAAAGTCTGAGTGCCCTTCGGTTTAATAACATTTGTCACATTCAATATAAAAAAGACATATTCATTTTAAATAATTTAAACATTTATTGAGTAATAAATAATTTGAATTTTATTGTTTTTAAATATTTTATTCTTTTAGTTAACATCCTTGACTGGTCACTTTTCGTACAAGTTATTTTCTGCAATCCTTTTGTATCCAAAAAATTTAAAAAAACAATTTTTAATTTGAATCAAATTATGCGACCTCGGATAAAACCGACACAGTTGGCCTATTCCGAGTGATTAATCAAAAAATATCCAAATGAATTAAAAACATGGCACGGAATAAGTCCGGAATTCCGTGCCAATTTGGAGCTTGTTTTGCAAAATAAGCAAATTCAGATACGCTTGTAAGGACTGGCACAAAAATTTAGCTTTGAAAGTCGTTTCAAAAACCGAGCGTAACAATTTCGAGCCCTGATGTATAAAATGCCAAAATATTTTAAATATTTTCGTATATTACGTCAAATCGCTCTAAGTTCTCAGCATCACAATAAAAAAAAGTTCTCTCTTTGTTTGACCCAAATCAAACCAAAAAACAGACAAAACAAAAATAAAAACAAATACCATAATACACTTAAATGCCTTCCGAGCCAAAACACTTCCTGCCTGTGAGCCGAACCATGAACCAAACCGTTGTTTCATAAATGAGTGGACCAGAAACCACGCCCCTTTAATTAATAATGTTTCGGTTCATGGACATTAATTACCGTCGAGATTTCATTCAATAAAATAAAAAATTCTGCGACTAAAGAAATCCTAAAATGCTGAATTGCGTATGCAATACGAACTAAACTTCATTCCGATTTTTTATGTTGAGACTGAATTTCGCAGTATAAATTATTTGCAAACAGTTGGACGACACAGCTAATATCAAGTTCAGAAAAAAGGACTACTTTTACAAATTTTTATATAAATTTTATATAAAGTTTTAAAAAAAACTTTTACAAAAATACTTTAACATTTCATCATATCGGCTCACACAAGAAGAATAGAATTGCGGCAATCCCACCCAATTAAGCAATCCTTTTTTTGGTGAACGGTTGAGTGAATCGTTTCATGGAAACAGGCTGTTAGTTTTTGTTTCGAAAGAATTCAATGAAAGAATACCTGCATTCGGCGCAGTAGGGTATTAAATTGTGGATCTGGTCTCGAGACATGTTTGTTTAGACTTTCAACAAGAATACGCTGGATGTGTCTGGTCTCCACTGAATTCAATTTTAGACCAGTTACTATGTTGTACAATAGTCGAATGCACGCATACGAGTATGCGAGTACAGCAAATAAGAATACTTACAAATCTACTGCAGAACACCAGGGTTTATTGGGCCAATGTACTCTGGCGACATTAGAACAAGATACGATATCTAGATACGTATGTGTGTGTGCGAGTGTGTAAGTTTATTATTTGGAGTATTTTGCTGGTAAAAAAGTATAGAAAATATAGATATGGAAAGTGGGTTTGTGCACTGTGATGGGACTTTTTTTTGCCAATACAAAGTTGTTTCATGCAGTTAAAAGGAAAACGACCGCAGGAAAATGTCAGCAGTAATAGGAAATAACACATTGATAACAGCAATATGAGAATGCATATGATAAGTCTAAATTACTTACGCCGAATTTAATGGCATCATCTGTTTTTTCAAAGTCAGAGTTTATTTACATAGGCACAAATCAGGAAAAAAGAGTGACTTATGTTCACCCGAATTAAACCATATGGAATGCATTGATTTTATGCCCATGAAATCGAGTCTGGTTTTAAAATTTTCAGTGGAACAAAAGACTACAAGATATCTATATATATAAAAATCAATTGCTGTGCGTTAGTCTCGCTAAAGCTCGAGAACGGTTGGACCGATTTGGCTCATTTAATTTTTAAATTATTGGTAGAGTATTCCGGAAGGTTTAAAAGGTTTTATTTGAAGTGATAGATGGCGTTGGAGATGAGATTTTTGCAATAAATTTTTTTACCACATTAACATTTTGAAGGCAAAACAACGTTTGCCGGGTCAGCTAGTCACAAATAAAAAATTGATAAAAAGGTCACTTTCGAAAGATCGATTTAACTGTTTTTTTTTTTTTTGGAAAATTACACAAAATATTTTATTTGATAATTGGGTCAGATCCTATCGTTATAATAAAATTTATGATCTTACATTAAAATTTCTTCAGCTGATCGTAAATGAAGACACAGGTGTTGGATCTATATTTGGTGTTGGTGGTAGCTTGATAACAGTATCATATACATAGGGCTTCGTTTGACTGGAACTAGTTTTGAAATTGTTCTTCGAAAACTTTTGATTTTTTGCAAGCTTCTTTATTTGCATTTGTATATATCAAAAACTGTTTTCTTCTTCCAATAGTCGAAACCTGATAATTAATATATTAAAAATAGTAGATAGACTTTGATAAGAGCTCAAAATGTTGTACTCGTATTTAATGTTTAATATTGAAAATTGAAAATGTCGACTGTCTACATTAACAAGAGCTGACCATCAAAACGAAAAAACATTTTTTATAAGACCGCTCCATAATAAAATCAGTTACATTCCATCATTTGTCTCCTTAAAATTAAATTTTTACAATGTTTAAATTCCCTTTATTCTATAAACGTAGAATCGTAATCCAGAATTAATATCGTTAGTTTTGATATTTCGGGAATATTTTGGCAGTCTCATATGAAACTCATACTCGTATAACAGAAACTCCAAAGCCATTGTGTAGTTTCGCAAACTAAACATTGCCAGTCTATTTCAAAATAGTTTAATTTTTGTTCTAACATTCGGATGTTCCTGTCTGTCTTCTAGAACATTCTCTCCAAACAGGATGACGTTAATACCAAAACGTATGACTGTTAAATGAATTGTGTTTAGGAATGACAGAGAAATCTATGAACATTTCCTAATTGTCTAAATTTAACATTGCGATTGGTCCGGACGGTAACACCATACAATTTCATAACGGTAACACCATATTCGAACACCGTATTTTTATAGTTATTATTGCTTAAATATTTTGCATATATATATCAATTATAGGTTTGTCAAAAACGAGTTATGAGAATACTGAATAGTGGATAGAAAAAAATTTAATTTTTGAATTCTACTTTGAAAATATCTCGTAAACGGAGAGAGATAAGGAATAGAATACGTTTGCGTTGATTTACAAGGATTCAATAGGAAATTTCTTAAAAATGAGACGTGTAAAACAATTTAAAAGCAATGTTATAACTTTCTGATGCCTTCGGCCTGGAAATTACAGAGGAAACATACAATTTGGCCAGGCGTATCAGAATGGATGTGTCATTGCAGTCCATGCTCGCATTCGCAGGTCTGAATTCTACAAGCACGATGTGTGACAATATTACTAAATCTAGAGCAACTGAATGTAAGATATTAATAAGAAAATAGATGTTGTTAAAAAATCGATGTTCATATTGTGCACTTGCGATATTTAAGCCTAATAGAAATCAATCGTCATTGTCAAAATGCTACTTTATAAGTTTTAGTGTTAGTAAAATGCTTCTTGGCTTTAGTGTTAGTTCTGAAAAAGTGCTAAAAAAGCTAGTCCGCAGTAATAAAATGTTGCATGAACGAAAATAAATGTTTAAGTCAAAATTTGCCGAAATTTTGGCAAGCCACCGTCGTGAAATTTTTTTAAAATTTCAGTTCAGTACATACTTATTGGTACATCAAATAACTCGTGTTCCACAATTTTCCGAAAATATCACCGTCGTGTTACCAATAAAAATAGTCCAACGACACGGTTCCCACAAAAACGGAGTATTCAAGCATTCTCCTAACGCCCTTCTCTGTTGGTGTAAAAGTATGAAGGGTGCAAGAAAGGGACGTGCAAAACTAAGTTCACTAAATGCTTCATGCTGGCTAAATTATACTGAATTTGGTATTGTTAAATGAAAGATATGAATCTAGTGATACATGTGGGATAAATTAGGTAATTTATATGGGAACTACTAGAGAGGAGCCGATTTGCCAATTTGATCAAAGTTTGATCAAGCATTATAATGCAATACACTTAATAAAAATTTAAGGAACTGCAGTCTGCAAATTAAGAATTAGAGGGAGAAAATTAAATATCGATAAATTGGTCAAATTTGCATTTTCAGAACTTAGTTCACCAAACGCATGATATGTGCCAAATTTAATCGAGTACAGTAGAACTGCTTAAGATATGAGTCCAAGTATATATCGGTTAAACAGGCCAAGGCGTATGGAGGATTGTAACTTAATTCCATTTCGAATTCATTTCTAGATTGGCAAATGCTCAACGTATACAAATTTAGTGCAATTATGTACAAATTATGAACCTGTTATAGGAATATATGGATTGATTCGGTCGTTTATATGGGAGTTACCATTTGGTTTGATTTTCCCAAATTTTGCTACGTATTGTAAACCAAAATGAATTTTGGAAAATAGGTTAGTTTGAATGAAAGGTTAACAAGAAGAGGGGAAGAAAAATATTAAGACGTGCAAAGTTTTGAGAATTTCACTAAGATTTACGAGGGCGGTCACAAAACTAGCCGAACTAACGTATAGCACTGTTCCTTTCCGTATAGATAGTGCCAGTAGTTTGAAAAAAAATATTTTGGTGAAAAGTGGAAACCTTATAAAACATATGTTTTAAGTTTCAAGGTGCCAAGTTGTTTAGAATTTTTATTTCCGCCACCAAAAATAAACGATATCACTGATGTTGTAAACGTGGAACAAATTGATCAAAAGCAGAGTTTAAACTAGGCCATACGAGTTGTCAAGACGAACACCGTTGTGGTTGACCAATTGAAGTGTCCACGCCAGACAAGGTTAAGAAAATTTACAAAATGGTATTGGATGATCGCCAGCTTAAGGTGCGTGAGCTGTCTGAAATGATAGGCATTTCAAAAAGTGCTATACCTCATTTATTGACTGAAGATTTAAAGATGAGAAAGCTGTGAGCAAGATGCGTGCCGCGCTTGCTTTCAATAGAGTAAAAACAGCATCGTGAAGATGTTTCAGTTGAGTGCTTGACAATCATTGCAATAAAGCCGAATTTTACCGTCGATTTACAACCATGGATGAGGCATGGGTGTACCAATTCACTCCTGAGGCAAAGACTGTTCCTTTGTTTGAAGAACAAGCATTGGACTGGAGTAGGTGAATCATGTCCAAAGAAAGCGAAAATGCTTCCATCTGCAGCAAGGTCATGGTGCCCGCTTTTTGGGATGTGCATGGGATTATCATATTATCAATCAATGGCGAATATTGTGCTAATTTATAGCAGCGTTTCGGTGATGAAACAATGAAACAAGAAGTGGAGTCTGCGGACAGATGGACGGAGCATAAACGCCTTAAAAAGTTCTGACACCTAGAGGTTAGCGTTTCACTTTTTCTTGTGTCAAAAGATGTATACCTCTGTTGGTTGGGGTATAAAAATGTTTAAAAATTGGCGGAACTGCTGTTCGAAGAAAGTTAGGTGGTCGTATCGGGCATCGAGTTAACGATAATATCCAAGACAGTCACGTCATCAATTTTTTAAGATAATTTTCTATAGTAGTAAAAACTGCAAAGTGCCAAGAAAAAAAGCTTGAATTCTTATGCAACGTTTCTCTATTTGGCTTTTCTGCAATTTGTCGGTAATGGAGAAGTAAAACAGAAGTTGATTTAGTCCCACATAATTTCAATAATTCTCGACTACATAAAAAATTACTTGTTTCAATGACATGAAATATGAATATGAATATGAAGTCCCTTAATGAAAGTTGATATTAACTCTTAGGTCCCAAATATGGTCATCCTTCAATTTTCAGTAGCGGCGTTTTTTATAGCTTATAACAAACTAAAACAAAAAATGAAATAGGCGTCTAACGCAAAGAAATGGTATCCATCTATAAATAATGAAAGGTTATGTTTCCATATTGTGTAAGCTTGGATTATCATTAGCTCTTACTGACATATATTGCATCTATTTTTAGTATTAAAAACGAACGCCATCAATGCTGTCTTTGTCATTTCATGTTTGCAAATATTTTTTGTAATGCAAAAGCTGATTTTACAATTTGGAGACTAGTCTGTTATAACTAATTATCATCACCAGCAATCTATCTTCTATATATGTATATAAAAATGGATGTTTTTGTATTTTTATCTTCTTATCTAATAGCCGTTTAAATTGCAGGACTGATTGTCGTGAAATTTTTGACTGTGTGTTTTCGTTAATTAGGAAAAATCGTAAGCTAGATTGGACCTTGATTGCACAAAGTGCCACGCCCCTTCATTCACTCAATTCTTGATTTTAAACGACCATATTTAATTAACTAACGAACACGCACAGCAATGAGATTAGGTACATTTGCTACTTGCATAAAAAGATATACGATATGCCCCAGTAAGGGGCAGCATTACTATCAATCCCGAAATTGCCACATGCTTATCAGATTAAGGTTGAGGGAAAAATTAACATTTTAAACGGTTATATCTCATGAACTGTAGGGTGAAAAAGATGTGGTTCAGCACATACGAGTACTCGTATGCTACTGGTATAGAAGGGTACTCGTATGTGTCGTAGGAAAAATGTTTACACCCCTTTTTCGAACGTAACTGTGCTATTATCATTAAAATTAGAGAGTGTGTTATTATCAATCTCCAAAGTTGCCATATAGTGTAAAAATAATACAGAAATAAAGAATGTTGAAATATAAGACAGAACCGATTGTTTAAATTCGAAAATAGTTTTGATTTGTTTCAGTTTTTGGAATCTACATTAAAAATATACAAAGTTTTCATTCTGATTACGGCAACCGAATGAAAATTGCATTGAATTTTGTTTCTATTTCATACATCCAAAACGAGATTAGAAACAATGCTGATTGTGATTCAGTTTATGAAACATTTTGTTTGTAGTTCAATCATAGATGTTAAATAATGATTAGATAATGCTAATGATTGCTAATTAACTTTCTTTTGTGAAATTCTCTAATTCATTAAACAATTAGAATTAGTTCAACTAATTCCCATTAGATAATTGAAATTTTTATTCTAATTGTAAAACTAATTGCAATTAGTAGCCATTACCAAAAAAAATTGGTTTACTTTTACAAATAGAAATCCAATTGACTTCTGCTAATGCAATTACATATTCAATTAGCTCGAATTAGAATCAATTATTTTAATAAAAATACATTTTTTCCAAAGAATTATTGAAGTGAACGAGTAATGATGTGATTCACTGTATGCCCCCATCCACACTACAAAATTGTAGGGGAGGGTGGTAAGAGGTAAGAAGAGGGGTACAAAGTTTTGCGTACACGATGGCACGTACTTGGTGGCATTTTATTTCAAATATGATGCATCAATATTTGAATGATGATGATAAAACTTCCAATATATGGCACAAATATCCTACACTAAAGGAAATAGCACTGTTTTGCAACACCGCTTACGTCTTCAGCCCCTGTGGAGCGACTATTTTCCTTTGCGGGCATTATTAATAGTCCAAGGAGGGGTCGCTTGACGGACTTTTCTTTTGAAAAGATTGTATTGCTGAAAGCGAATATACCCGGTCATTCTAGCTATTAAACAGTCAGTATGTAATATATGTAGTACATATTATGTACATAAGTTATATATATACAATGTATATTATATATGTATATGTGTGAAATTCATATTATGAATATTTTGTTTTTTTTTTTTGCTTTTGAAAATATCAAAATAATTGATTCTAATTCGAGCTAATTGAATATGTAATTGCATTAGTAGAAGTCAATTAGATTTCTATTTGTAAAAGTAAACCAATTTTTTTTGGTAATGGCAACTAATTGCAATTAGTTTTACAATTAGAATAAAAATTTCAATTATCTAATGGGAATTAATTGAACTATTTCTAATTGTTTCATGAATTAGACAATATAAACCAATTGCATCAATTGCTAATACTAATTGCAATTTAACATGTCTGATTTCAATTGAAAATTTTCAATTAAAAGGAAAACTGGCAAAATTTTAGAGTAGCTGTGAATATTTCCGATAACTTGATGTCTCAAATTCAGAAAATAAATTACTCGAAGCAGTTTCACACTTAGCAGTTGTCGCCAGGCCTTTTTCTCTGCCAAGAAACGAAATTAAATTTGGTCTCAGCTCTGATTCAGAGTAAGAAATTTAGTTTCAAAATGTCGAATCAAAATATCTGCTTCATCGTGTTGTGGTAGAGAAACAGAATCAATTTAGGTTTCATCAATGGATGAAGTGATTTGCTGTTTCAAATATGAACCAGAAACATATTTCTAATGTATTTGAAACTAGTTTACAACATCAATACCAAAAGTAAACTGAGCTGTTGTAGATGTCCCTGATTCAAACTATAGATTGGAAAATTGCCATGAGCCATACTGGATTATCTCATACAAAGTGTAATTTCTAACAACCGTGTGTTATCAACTGTTAGGGGCATAGACGATACATGTCCTAGGATAAGTTGTAGCATCTACATATTAAGAATTGTCGGAGGCAATATTAAATCTTTTTGTAAACGACAAAATGATGCATCTCGGTGGGCTGTGTAATGAAAGAAAAAATTAGAATCTGCATATGCATGTGTGCATTGTTGTAATTGTAAATCCTGAAAATTTTGAAAGCACCCGTTCAATCGATGGTGGAACAATAAAATACTTACGTTTTAGGATCAGGGGATGTTCTCCCACCTTTGGCTTTGAATGCTTGACGTTATATGATTCTCCAAGCAGATCTGATAAAAGGTAAGAGGATAGTTGTCTTGTCAAAGGATCATTAAGAAAAACAAAATATCGACGGAACTGCAAAAATATTGGGCAAAGTTATATCTTAGTTATCTAAAATTATAACGATTTCCTGCTTCTACAAACTACAATGTGAGTGGTTGAAGCTATGTTAGAACATCTCCTTAGAATTTCTAAATGAAATGAAGATCATTTAGTTATGCCATTCTGAGAATGATGTTGGGCAAGTTAAGAATATTTCTTCAAATTCACGAACAACTAATACAGGTAGTCAAATGTTGTGTTTTTTGGATTGTTACACAGCCATCGTCTCATTTGCTTCAAGACACCTGTTTTGAATGCTACAGTTACTATCCTTTATTTTTTTACAGTTCTACAACTGCCAGACTAATTATATACTAAATGCATTAAATGTGCGGTTCCAAGTACTGCGGTTCCATTAACGAAACTCCATTACAATCTATCCGGTAGAGCTTTCTTGAAGCCGCTTATTTTCGTTTTGTTTTTCAAAGTTGAGTGACTTGGTCATTGCACCCGCAAAGCTGACGGGAGTGGGTCAGTGATATCAACTGCAAATAGAATGGAATAGAAGCCGCCCTCGTTATTGCTAGATGCTTGGACATGGTTGGCCAAAATTGTGCTTCAAAGCATAACCAACATCTTGGGGAGCACTGCACCAAGTTCCATAATAGTTGCACGTTTATTTACTTAGCTGACTATGGTGGACGGAGTGCATGCGGACAAACATACGTACGAGTACATACATTTGCGCTTAGTTCTCAGTGCTTGGTCGGCACGCAATATTGGGCGCCGGAAAAGATGAATGGATAAAGCATTCATTCTCTCTTGGGTTCCTGGTGGTGGCCTATTTTGGCCGATTATTTGGCAGGTAAGTAAGCAGCGGAACCACTGTTAATTAGTGGAACGCAGCAGTAAATGCAGCCAATACCTGTGCTCACCCATTTCGGTCTAATGAGCAAATGTATCCAGAGACTAGAGGCCACATTTTCGGCAATGCTCACCCAGAGTAGTGGTGTGGGCAGGTTTTTGACTTCAACGGTTACGTACTCGCAGTTGCAGAATTGATTGAAGGCGATAGCTAAGTGCGATGCGATTGCATGATGGACGATTCAAATATCAAATACTTTTGAATTTGATTTATAAATAATTCATGGTGGAATTGATCTGTAGCGGGTCCATGAAATAAAAACAACAATAACTGACGAGTATTTGTAGTTTGAGATAATTAATTACGAAATTGCATGAGATCGTTGCGATTAGGATTCATGTGGAGAAAACGTTTTAAATTGAATGGCTGATTGTGGATTTTAGATCAACGTTCAATTCTCTTCTTGCGTCACTGGGCAAGTGATGGCCACTTCCACTTGACCGGCGCAGCAACACACATCAAACAAACATCAATTATGGAATCCAGAATCACCGGCCACTACTGTCCTGATCCGTGTCTAGAGCAATCCGATGATAACCTAATGACCATGTGCACTATGTGATACGGGTAGCAGTGAGTAGTACGGATTACACGGAGATGTTGCGTCTTCTCTGTAAGGCAATCTCTCTCTCTCCCGTTTGCGGCTGCCAAGTTTGATCTGGTTATTGGGGCTGGATGTGGTGGTAACAAAATGTTGTTTTTCTGCCGAGTGCAATTTCTTCTTCTCCTTCTTCTTCTTCAGTGTATCTCATTCGTGTTGTTGTTTTTTAGTTGTTGGTGGTGCATGGCAATCGCTGGCTGATGTTGTATGTTGCAACCTGTTGCAGCACATATTCATCTTTTGATTGTATTTTATTGTATTTGTTGTGTTACGTTTCGCTGGATTGCGTTCACTGTTTTGTACAAGTAAACGGGTACGTTGATGATTATGACGACGACGAAAACGATGATGGTGATGATGATGATGGCGTTCATTTGTGCATTATATATGGTAGCTTAGCGTATGTGGTTGCCTCCATATTAGGGTATGCAATTCCACAAATCCTACTCGTCTTTTTCGATTTCGATTGTCTGGAAACTCTCTCTCAATCCGCTTACTATTTGTATAAATTGTTTTAAATATCTTGTAATCCGGTTCGAAACAAATTTTCTATTAAATAATTCACCACTTTCAATAGAAAACGAAACGTTTGCAGAAATTAGAAAAATGATTTTGTTTGACCGATTTTGACAGCCATTTGGACATGTACACAAATTAAGCATAAAAGGTTTCGGAACACAGCTTCCTAATCACTAATTTGTTTTAGAAATACGAGCGTTGTAGCTTAAATTTTCATCGTAAATGATCGTCAGTTTCTTCGGAAAAAACCGAATATGTTACCATGGGTGCAACGTGAAAGGTCACTTTTTTGCCAGAAATCTTTGAGGACATAAAGAAAATCAACCGCCGAATGTGCCTATTTCTCCATCATGACATTGAATCATTTGTCATACACAAATTTTTTGTATTTACGTCGCACGTTTCGGAAATTTAATCAAATGCGCACGAAAGCGTTTTGATCTTCATGGAGAGTTTTTTGAAAGGTGGTAATGCCATTTCATTATAGCTGTTTCAAAAGTATATTGTTAATGAGAATGTGCCCCGTTTGTGTAAAGCAAAAAATCGACGTCGACTTTCTCAAGTAAAATAAAAGATTGGTTTCTTAAACGAATACTTGCGAAATATTTTTCAAAACACATTGCCTATTTTTGTACAAAAGTGCAACATATTAATTATTTAAGTGTAACAACTTTTGAAATTTTTACCGATCCCATTTTTACTCTTATGGGCTCGATAAACTGCATTCATTTTCAGAGATTGCAAATCATATCGGTGCAAGTGTAATGTTCCCTATATTTTTGATTTTCCATTGCATTTGTACAAAGTTGACAAGCTGACAGATCAAAGTCCCAGACAGGGGAAAGTCAAATCAAGACCATGGGTTTTAGAAGCGATAAGTCCAAGCTTGGCTACTCATTTGCCTATTCAAATGTCGCGATCAAACCAAAGTATGTGAGCAAAACTGGGGAGCGATTATATTTGACGTGGACGATCCATTTATTTGGAAGTTATACCAAACCATGGTCTGATATTGCCCATATTTGACAGGAATCATCCATGGCCCAGCCAAATCATAAATATTTGATATCACCAAGTCATCATAACAACTAATTTCAGCAAAGGGACAGAAGCAAACTTTTGCTATCCATTTGTGTGAGTCAATCATGGTCAATTTTCGAACCAAATATATACGTGAAATTTAGATAAAATTACAAATAAATGTGAGCCAAATTTTTTGTATGAGGTCAATTTTACTACATTGGGATTGAATTGTTTGTTTTCCTAAGATTTATTGGAAAAACAAAAAAATTTTAAATTATCAGTTTTGTGATTTTTTTAAACATTGTAAGCTGTTATTCAGTGAATGTGAAGTTTTACTTCATATTATAGAATCTGTACGAGTATGGTATTAGAAGACGATGAATCAAAATAAAAATCCTAAAAAGATTTCTATTGATTTTAAAATGCAGCTAAAAGGTCATTGATAGCAACTGCAATAATCTATATTATGAAGTTGGCTAGATCTTAGTCTCAAAGCTCTGTCAACTCAATAACAAAGATAGGCGAATAAAGTTTTATTGAAGTTTTATTATTTGAACTTTTTTTGTTTATTGAAAAATTGGATGAAAAAGTAGTATAAATAAAAATATTTTTGTGGAATATATTTATTTTAGTGTCATCGCCTGAACATCAAAATTCCTAATATAGACTTTATGCTCCAAATAAAAAAATATTCGAATGTTCGAATATTCGACTGACTTCAAATGAATCTTACTTGGACTGGAGCATTGTGCTTTATCTCGCAATAGCTTTCGCATACGTGGTCCCATATAATTCTGTCGTTGAATTTTTAAATTTTAACTTTGGCATTTTACTTTCAACAATCTTTTGTAACAAGCAAAATACAGGGAGAGTATTAGAAATAACAATCAAATATTAGAAAAGGTTATCCAATAACATAATTTGCTTTTCAATACATAATTTTGTTCCAATCGCTGAAGTTTGGCATAAAATTGGCGATTTCCATTGGGCGTATTTCGGTAGGAGGATTGAGACACAGCGCTATGCGCACTTACGTAGCGCTTAATAAATCGCAAAAATCGCCTTTGACAATTTTGAAATATGGAGCCGGATAAACGATATCCCAAATAGCCGGCAAACAAATTGTGCTTGATTGTGTAGTAAATAAAACATGCCACAATAATATACAAAAAACCCCCACCAGACCCGAGTGGCATTCCCTACACTTTATGCTTGAGAAATGAGTACATGTAAGCCTCCACTAAATACCAGGCATGCGAATTAGCTTTGTTGCTTTTGCTGTTGTTTGCTGCCTTGAATGGTGATGGCAGCGCTGTAGTCTGGTATCCACTTGAAATGCTCGCGAATGCTGCTAATCAAGTCAGTTTGGTGAAGAACGCGTCTAAGAAAAGTGCAATTATAAGTGTTATAAGAGTAGCCCAAAAATTATATTGTACCACCAATATTCGGGACACTGGAAACTCCTACGAAATTCGCAAAATGTAAAATGGCACGATACAAATAATCTTATTGTATGCAGTACAATTTCGCGAAACTTTTGTAACAGTTGTCTCCAGACGCTGTCGTATCGCCGACCAGATCCTTTGCGATGTGAAAGGGGTGCAAGGTAAGTTTTTGTGGTCCCATTAAAGAGCGATAACGCAGCGGGAATGGTTCTAATTATTCCATTTATGTGTTTTCGATGGAAACATCTGTAGAATGACGATTGTGTTGATGGCCCTCAGATAAAATGTAAATAAATCTGAAGCTTGTCCGACGTTACAAAAACATTTGGCGCAGTCTGAACAGACTGACAGGGATAAAGTGCGACCCATATGTAGGTGCAGAGATAGAAGTGAGTGTGTGTGTTGCACCAACACAAGGAGCCCGCTATTGAAAAATCGTCTCGTTTCTGATTCTATTTTTGAAATATGAGACTGTATAGGTGATATACGATCAGACCAAACTTTCTGTAGGAGTGTGTGTTTGTGTGTGTGTGTGCGTGTGCTGTAGTTTCATAACTGCCCCAGCTAGAGTGCGTTCGTACGATCGCCCGTCGTTCATCATATGCTCAAGTTCGTCAAC
>JAHXMU010000737.1:698395-711360 GCA_019455685.1 Philornis downsi | reverse complement strand
CGAAACTTGAAGTTTTCTAAGATGAATGGCTAAAATTGGAACAAAACAGTATTACACTTAGTATATCCCTACATTGCCGTTTACAACAAGGAAACAATCATTTATAATTTTGCAAGCAAATGAACCACGTTTTTAATTTGCGGTAAACTACATATACATATAGTAGACTGGCGGACATAAAGTTGGATAGGCATCAGAAGTCTAAAGTTTGGCGGGCCGATGTCTAAAAACCTAACATAGTGAATTGCGTTCCACTGTATCATGGACGATATACCGATTTGTTGCAAGATAAGTTCCTGTGGCGAAACTTGCACTCCTGTTGAATAATTAATCGACGTAACTCATTTTCCACCGAAATACGCATTGATTATACATATATTTCAATAACCGCGCCCACAATATTGTTTTCAATGGTCGGTTCGTTCCGACATGAGAAAGTTTTTTCATACTAGAGCAATGTTGTCAGTTACGAAGCATCGGATCGTGGAGGATGTACCGACTCATCGTCCCGTAAGTGGGAGAGTAAAAACGACTACTATTCGTACATAATATGTTTCCGTAGCTATCAGTTTCCATCATCATACTGCTTAATTAATTAACGAATGAATGGCTAAAATGTCCTTGCATTGGGAAGGATTTTTCTACTACAATTTGTACCGCTTTTGACGCGTATGCTCTATATGTATTATCTTAGACCATGTGAAAGCCTATCGCCAAATTAGTGAGCGTGTCAAAAGAGATCTTTTTTATATATAAGTATATGTACGAGTATATGGTGATTGATGATTGTAGTTCTTTTGGAGTATCTATGCGTTGCCATCATATATTGCTTTTAATTAACGAATAGTTGGTATAATTGTTAAAATAGTCATAAAAGTTGTAAACCGATTTTGATCAATTTCGAATTTAACATGTCAATACCTAAGTATGAGATATTTAGATGAACAAGTCTTCTCACTACGGTGGAGGTTCACCCTCTGTCGTACTTTCAACCGACATGAAGATGGGCGGACGGCTGGAAGGGCGCCCGTGTCTAACAATCTAACAATCTAGAATATTGATATTTTATAGGATGTCAAATGTATATTTCTAATTACTATAAACGGAATGACGAACTTAGTATGCCACCCATTCTGTGGTGGTGGCTCTAAAAATTGGTGCACCACGGCTACAAAGATGAAAGACGTTATCTGCTGTGGGATAGCGTTTCCAAGCATGCATTTACAGATATAGAAACAAACAGTCAGGCGGCTGTTTATTCGAACAAATTTATCCATTTGTCGAAAGTGTTGCTAGCATTGCAAATATTGCCTATCGAAGCTAAGTAATTTCCCACATATGGTCTAATCTCGACGATATCGACTTGTTGGCTTACTCTGACTTGTTGACAAAAATTTTTAAGTATTCGATACTACTCAACAATATCCATATTATTTTAATGGTATTTTTATTTAAATACTTAAATGCTTGTATGAGTTCATTTAGATTGCCTCGTTTGCTAGGTGCTATTTCAAAATAATCAGACATTAAAGTTGGAAACGACCAAAGTTACTTAATTTCACTAACAATTTGTTTAGCCATTAAAGGATTGTGGCAAACAAAATTAATGTTAAAAATTAAAATTTATAACAAATATTAGTACATTTACTTAATTAACGAATATTCGATTCACTTACTGGAAGTTTTTAGATATTTTAATAATTTTGCAGTCAAAGTATAAAATGTTGATTCCAATACCAGGGGATGCTCGGTACCGAAATACTCAATACTTTTCCACGCTAATGTTCACTACATTGACCACACACACATTGACAGTTTGATGCATATTTTGTTATTTCTAATTTTCTGTTGTTTTCCAGCGTCTGTTGTACCGTCACTTTTATTAGTTTTTATGAATATTTTATTAAATAAAATGGAAATGGTGTAATTGCAGGAAACTTCATTCAGTCATTTCGACTTTAAATCATTTAAATTCGGAATAATCTGAATGAGCTATAAAGCTGCTGCTGTTAAGCTTGTCGATTTGTCTAAAGATTGTTATTGATCCCAAATGGAACTCCTTATAGACCTCTTCGGTCATAAACAAGTCCGCTTTATTGCGACTCTTTTATTCAAGATTACTGCACAATATGGTTGTAATTTCGTTTCGGGGCAGGACGTCCCCAATATACGCTTCAAACAGCCTTTTATTGGCCTCAAATGTCAAATTTTCTGTTTGCGTATTTCATTTGAAGTTAATACTGAAAAACAGCTTGACGGCGGAAAATTTGTGGAAGCTGTAAAGAAATGCTTTAAGGTGTGGGAAAATAGAATAGTGTGAACTGCATGCGAACAATTTTGAGAGAAAATCGCATTTCTTATTTAACTGATCTGCATATAATATATATATATATATATATATATCTGATTTTATTTAAAATGGCACATTTACGGTACATTTTTCATTCATCAGGGTCGTATTTATTAAAAAATCGTAATGAGAATATCCAAGATCATAAAACAATAAACCAAAAAATTCGACAACTGACACCGGTCGTCTGACGATACCTTTGTTAACGTATTCAATTCTATCGTAAAAGAAAAGGTATAACCTCCTGAAATTTCGATTTCTTACCCTAAAATATTACAGCTTTCATTTAAAAGCTACTTAAGAATTTGAAATATTTGAAATCATTGTGAAATTCATGAAATATGTTTTACAGTTACGCCAATCAAAAGGTTGCGAAAAATTAAGTTGATTCTGAAACATAAAAATATTAGACCGATTATTGAGAATATTGAGATGAGTTGGACAAGTTTTAGTTTTTGACGTAGATGGATATCATGTGAAATATCCATCATATGCATGCACGTCAGATGTTCTGTATTGCAAACAGACAACGCTACTCGGCGGCGTCGCTGTTGTTTTAAGGCCCAAGATCACTAACAAAGTTCTTGGGATTCTTATTACTCGAGGCGAACTGCATAAATTAGCAAATGGAACTAAGAATCAAGTTAACAACTACAACAACGCCAGTAAGAAAGATTGAAGATGTGTTAGTCGAGATAGTGGCTACAGACAGGCAAATTAATATTGAACTTAAACTAAATCAGCAAAGGCGCATTGCCGAAGCAGGGCAGCAGCAAAAAAATCATTTTGCTTAACTTTAAGTAAACTTAAGAACGTTTTCATTTACCTTATATTGGCTTGAGATATTGACTTTCCATTCCATCGTACATATATGTGCGTGTGTGTGTGTGTGGTCTAATTTCAATTTTTTTTCTTCTTCTATTATTATAATATTACTACAATTTTTCCATATTTGGCTTGCATAAAAATGCAACAGAGCCTTTAACTGGAAGATGTAGAAACTAAATGTCTTTAAGACCATAAAGATGCTACCTAAGAAATCCGCAACTAACTTTTCCGCTCACGCACACATACACGCGCATATGTGTGTACATATCCATATGCGAGGGATGTGCAATAAGTAACAGTTGTCGAGTATTCAATAATATCTGCTATCGTCCGTCGTTCGTGGTACGATGGCATTGGAACAAATGTGCACATGTGACGATTAGCGTGCGCGACATCGCGGATTCAAAACTGACTATCTTTTTCGAATGACAGTCAAACTGATAGGCAAACATTTAGCCAATTGACATCCGGATTTATTGCTAATACTCTCATTTCAGGAGGATTCAAATTACTGACATCATCATCGGATGTTCTCAGAAATTGTTGTGGTTTTGATTGCTTTGTTGTAAAGTAGCCTTCATAACTTTAGTAGTAGTAAACAAAAATTATTGACATTATTAGTTCAAGAAGTGATCAAATATTGGTTTCTCAAAATAGTATGAAAAGTTTGCAAAGCTTTTGCAGACTCTTCGTGTTCTATTGCAGCTAAAAAGTTAAATTTATACGCATAATCATTTTTGGCGTAAAGTTAATTAAAAATAAATATTTGAATAATTAGTTTTATATAGAGATATTGAAAAAACAAACGTTCAAAAACATCGTAATTTTATACAAGCAGATGCTCTTGTCCTAAAATTTAGGAAATTTTACTTCCAATCCGCAAATGCAGTTAAGATCTTAGTCGACAAAGAACGTAGTACACGATTTATGATTTTTTTTCTTGCAGTTTTAATTGGGTTTTAATTTAAATCGAGTCTTTTGTGGAAAAGTGATCAAACTAGAAAAACTTCTATTTTCAAATGTCCTAAGAATGTCCAAATAGTTGAGGACCTGACTTTAAATCATATTACTAAGGAAGTTTTATTTTAATATAACATTTTAGCCAGTTAAAATTTTTATGCAAAATACGGATGCACGCACGTTAAGGGCTTAACTAAGCAGGCAAAACATACGAGTATTCTGACCAAACAGACACTTTAAAGTGCAGGAATTATTGGGGATTTTTATGACGGGTGCGAACATAATGTTTTCAGTAGGATTACTAAGATTAACAAAATTATAATAAAGAATTTCGAGAGTAAATGCTAAATGAGAAGGAATTTTACGAATTCCAGTTCTGAACTAAGTTTGAAAAGAAATTTGAACTCCAAAATACAAGATGACTAACATAAATATGTGTATTTGGAATCTATAACTCAGGAGGGGGAATAATTTTGTTTATTTTGGGGTCTCTCGGAAGATGGCGTAGTTTCACTACTCCAATCCTTATAAACACAAATTAATTAGAAAGAGTATCTTAGGAAAGTCTGGTTCAGACTGATAAAATGTATTATTCATAGCAATTTATTCCTCATAAAAAGTGCAGCCAACACAAAATTGTATTACTAGTAGCATAACACTATAACTTTATACTATAGCAAGCGAAACTACCTTTGCAGGATCAGCTAGTGAACTTAGGAGTGAGGTCGATCATACAAAACGGTCTACTCGCCTTATTGAAAGGGCTTCCGTCCGTAGGAAGTCGTACAAATGACATTTGGTTAGGCAGCATCGTGTCCACTTTGTTATTTGTGGCAGTGGGCGTTGCTAGCGTGTATCAAAACGTTGCTCGGTTTCCCGTACCAGGTTGATCGATTGCTACTATTTACCGGGGGTAAATTTATTTTTAATTAGTAATAAGAAATCATCATTACAACGTTTACTTGTTTCCCCGTTACATATTTACATTTTAAAAATTAAAGTTCAGCATTTCTTTCCACCATAAAATGTAAAAAGAACTTTGAAAAACAGTTATAAGACATTATTTCGGACTCATTTTTAATGTTTAAAGTCTGGTTTTTTGTAAATAAAAAGAAGTTGAAATTGAGCGACTTCAAAAATTAAAAAAGTAAATTCCTAAAAAGTTTTGTGTTTTTGACATACTAATTTATATATTTTGTATAGGTCTGATATTCAAATAATGGCAAAATTTTCAAAATGGAACAGCAAGACAATTAGAATTTTTTAACATACGCACTCAAAAATATTTAAATCTTTGACAAACGCCAAAAGATTTGTAATCAACATTTAATCCCAACAAAATCTTAAATGCCATTTACTGCTGTTGCAGGCATTTATGATGGCATGAAGCGAATCTCAAAAGGCGAAAAGTATTTGCATTTAGACACAGCTATCACAACAACAACAACAACAAATTAATGAGTTTGATTATAAATTACACTTAACAAACAAATTGGAATCAGTTTTATATCCAATTTTATATCGGATTTAACATAGATCATTGAATCGAAGCAAAACCGCGGATCGAGTATCTAAAGTATCTCATTAAAGCGTTTTATTATTGATTTCATCGGAAAAAGCGACTTCAAAGAGACCCCTAGTTTGACGACATAAAACGTCAAGAACATTTTAAATAATACTTTTAAGGGTCGTACTAAAATCTTTCGATTGGTAAAATGATAAAAAATATATCTACTGCTTAATTATATGAAATAAATGTTACTACTAGGATTGCTTGTGTTTATTCAGAATTTGGTAGTGCGGCCTCCCAAATTTTTTGTGAAAGCCTAAAGTGCAAGTGGGTGTTTTCAAAAGCGTAGAGCTCACGACTAACTTAATTCAGGGAAGAAATATTTTGTCAATCATTGTTAAATGATCCAGATTTCATCTCAGGTGGTGGCCACAGAAGTTGGTATTGGTATGTACCGCCCAAATAGCCATTGGCAGTGGTTCATTATTAGCGGCAAAAAGGATGATCGACCATTGGGACCAATTGTTATTTGATTTTACTGCGTTGTCGTCGTGTCGTCCGCAATTATCACTCTTTCGAGGTTTTCTGGATCGGTGACCACTTACGTTATCGATAGTGGTCGACTCTAGGATTTTGAATTAAAACGTCAAAATGCATGCAGTAGGATAGTATTCCAGAACTTCTTTAAATTGTTTGTTCAACCAAAAATTGCACATTTTCTCATGAGTTCGTAGGACGATACAACCACCCTTATAAATAGAATGGATTTAAGCTCTATGACTGCGAGAAGCTCTCTCTATAACCTTCAGCTAACATGACTCACATGGGCGATCGCAATATAAATTAAGCACAACGATCTGGTCAACGATTGAGAGAATCCTTAATTACACACTAGCATTTCCAAATATGAGTTTGAATAATTATCTCCGAACATGAACAGTTTCTTCCAAAACCGGGTGATGATGGCTGGCCGGTTCTTTTTGGCTTTGTTCATTATGACTGGGAACCTGTAGGGTGTTTTGGTGCAATGATCCACGAAACCACGTCAAATCAAGTCAAGTGCGTAAATACAAGTGCAGTTATCTCACTCTGTGGTCGTAGCCATGTATACGAGTAAATGTGTCGCCGTTTCGTTTCATTTGGTTTTTTTTTTTGGCTGATTTGGCTGCTGCCTTTACTCTCGTGCGAGTCATATTGGCAAATATATAAAAGTCAAGCTGTCTAAAGCAGAAAAAAAGAAAACTAAAAAAGAAGTTTCTGTTGCCGCTGCTTCTCAATTTCATCTGCTACCGCCACTGCTTACTACTGGTTATGTGTGGCTCATGCAGGGGCACTTGTGCCATTGCGATTGAATGCATGCAAGAGGACAACAATTGCCGACAATTTCTCTTCTTAGTTGCCATTTCTACTGATCGTTGCCGTATCCAGAGCTAAAGACATTTTAGCTCAAATACTTGGTTTTACAAGACTTGTTAAATATTCTCATTGAATAGCTTACTAGCAGCCTTGGCCGCCTTGGACGATGTTGACGATAACGACGTGGATGGAGATCCATCCATGCATACACTGTGAAAAAACAATGAGTGTCTTCGATGTACTCGACATACGTATGTATCATTGCATTCCATTCAGCAGAGTGGTTGGTTGATTGTTGTGTTTTTCCCCGTACAGTGGAGGAAAATCATGGCGAAGTTGAGACGTTTTTCATATTTTCTCGAATATTACGTGCATGCATGTGACTTCCTGAGCGCGACGTGTACGAAGCTGCCATGTTCACCAGCTAAACTCTCTAATACGTGTACTCGCAGCCGCAGCCACAGCCGCATCAGCAGCACTAATCGCACTGCGAGTGTTGGTTGTTCTAAAGAAGTGGCAACAGCAGAATGGACGACCGCAGAAAGAGCTTCACATTCGGATTATAGATTTTACTATTTTACATAATTTTTAGTTGTGGCGCAACTTGTTTTGCAACAAGAAAGGGGGTTGCATGGACTTGATAATGTTGCTGGATCATCCAACGACAGACACTGGAGGCTGACGTAGCCTCTGAAATGTCCATCGAGTAATAATTTGGACAATTGCACACACGAGTACACCTATGTGTGTACGCACACAGCTACATCTATCTGTACATGGCGGACAGACGGACTCGATGGTTTACCCAATGAAGTCACAATTTTATTGTATTGAGGTAATGAATATGGAAAAATGTTGGTAATAAATTAAAATGCAATTACACATACTTATGTACGTGGGTTATGTGTGCACAGTGTGCAATGGCTGTGTGTGTCAGGTCCAGCTTGATTCAACGGAAAGGATACTTGAGAAGATGCCGGGATAATCGTACGCTGGCCCACATTCCATTGTCGGAAATGTCTATTACAACATATTATGCGTGTAACATTAATACGAGGTATTGGTTGTCACTGGAGTAGCAACAGAATGTAAGTCGCACTGTTTGTTCATCTTCTGTGAAATGTTCTATGAATAGTCGTTGGCGTTTGTGCAATTCCACCTACAATAGAGAGACTTAGGTTGGACTATAGTTTAATTAGCATTTCTGGGGAAATGGAGGAAATGACAAAATGTGTTTATTTAATTAAAATTAAAATAGCAGAAAAAATTCATCAATGGTATAGGCCAATGCATTTTCGATAAATTAAAGTATAACATGTTTTATAAAAGAAAATGTTTCATTTAGAATTGTCGATGAATTCACTCGTATATTTGTTCAATCGTATATCAGACTAGATATTATTTAAATATGGTCCAATTTTGTAATTTATTTTATTTTTTAAAAGTTTATGCATAACCGTTTTGTAAGGCCCATCAGTGAGCTGCCATCCAACGATATCTCAACATTTATAGCAACAATAAAAACAGAAGATATCTGTAATATAAATTTCAGCATAAAAGAAAAAAGTAGTGAAAAATCTTTCCGTGTTATCAGTAGTTAAGTGATATTAATGGAAAATCCACTTTCAATCGTACTTAAGGCAATTTTGGCTTCGCTTTGTAAAAAATTTACATCTTTGATTTTTAATTTGTTCGATAAATAAACAACTCCTAACAAATTGGCATCACTTGTTTTGTTGTTTACTCAAAGTTTGTCAGTTTTGCCAACCAACTTAGCCTGGGTCAAAATTATGTGCAGTTTACTAAAAGTAGAAATATGCCAGGCGTGCCCAGCTTTTCATGTCACTGCTAGAAAAATGGGCGTTATGACTTTGTAGATACTGAAAATTACCATTTAACTCACATATGTTTCTTTAGGCCACCCTCCTAATTGTGGATGGTGTTATTGTAAAAAGGGCAAGTCGATATGCAACTCATAGGAAGTGGATGTTTCTGATACCCCCATTTTACTGGTGATGGATCGGCACTTCGTCCATGACACTATGGTTAATCGGGCAGCTCCAAGGCATGCTCAAAATAGTTCAAATTCGATATATTATGTAATTGTTATTTAAAACGTCTCTAATTACGCATCTCATGAAGCTTGGTATACTTACGATAAGTTACCTAATTATACGGAGATTAGTAAGGCGGTTTACTATTATGAATTATTTAACGTTAGTGTCCACAACTATGTTTCGTACAATAAAATAAAGTCTACAAAATTGGGTTAACAAAGTGGTTTCCAAAAAGGGTAAAAATTCTACATTAGAAAGCTTTGGATAACATTATTGCGTAAGATGAAATCCCTACCAAGATTTGACTCAAAGTTTTAGATTGTTAATGTTTTCGACAATATAGAAACTACACAGTAACAAAGGTGAGTGACTATTTCAAATGAAATTCCTATACCAAAATACGTTTCTATAAGTAATGGTTATTGAAATTCTCGAGCAATTAAACAATATGAACTTTTTATGGTAGAAACATCCCGGTAACGTAGTTATAAAACAAAAGTTTAATCAAGAAATCCACTCCAACTAAACGAAAAGTGGGCGACACTCTCGGCTGCCTGAAATTTCGGTAGCATCATAAGCTGGCAGTCTTTACGGGTATAAAACTTATTAAACTTTGTACTGCTCTATTGCTACACGCGGGTTTCTTTACACAAATCTGGCTTTTCTCGATGAATTTAATCTCCCCAACGCCCATCATAATAATGGGCAAATAATTAATAATTTAATTTATTTACTGTCTGACGTTCTATTAAGAACTCGGAGTGCACAACACCGCTATAGTTAAAGAAAACAGTGCGCATAACATTCACTTTTTGTCGACTTTGACTTGGTTTCTTCAGTTTCGGCTCAGTTGGAAGGCTTAACTTCGAAACTTGTTGATTGGTTGGTGTGCCAGACTCGTAAATCTTTGTCCCATCACCTGTTATAATGTGTTTTATAAATGTGGAATTTTAATTGACTCACTGACTTATACGCGTTTGAACTTTAGAAAAGAATTCATGTTTTCGGAACTGTTCGATAGGCAGTGCGTTTCATATCTGAACAATCGTTTTTAATGGAACGAATCGTGAAAAGCGGAAAATTCTGCGGCAATCTCTCTCAAACGTAAGTGACCATTTTCAGTCACCATTTTCTTCACTTTATTAACGTTAAGACGTCGATGGGCGACCAAAGCGAGGCACAACTTCCATCACATCTCGATTGCTGCTAAATGCGCTGTTCTACCCATATAAAAATAGTTTCTTTTTTATAAAATCGCGTTTTTGATGCAGTCGTTGGAACTTCTGCAATATTTTTAGAAATTTGAAACAAGATATATCATTTGCACTTCAAAATGGATTTTGAATCGAACCAAACTTCTGTTTTGCCTGTTAACTGAACTATGATTCAAATCACTGCCTTCAAAATATATCGAAACCAAGCAAAACCGGCAAAAACATACAAAAATCGAGGGTTGGTTTATGGTTATTACTTTTTCATACGAACGCTGCTTTTTGGATTCAAAATCATTAATTCATTCAAACAAAAATATGATGCTATATAAACTAGACTTGTCGATATTTTTTGACTTGATGCAGAGTGGAAATTATTTCCAAACAGGTTAGAAAGAATTGGTGTCAACGTTGCCTTCATACAGAAGAACAGTTTTCGTTGAAAAGAGTTGGAAATGCTATGAATTAATACAGAAAAAGAAAAGCGGAAAACAAATATATTGATTACAACAAAAAAAGTTATACCCTTTTTTAAAATGATTTTAGTTTTGTTGAAATAAAGAAAACGGCAATGAGGCTTTATTTCAGATTAATTTGGAGTCTGTCAAATTGTGAAACTGAACTTAAAAGGCAGGAATCTTGCAAACACAGTGAAATTGCGCTTTCCATAATAAATTTCACAAAGTTAGCTAATGCATAAAGTTATATTTGGGGATTCAATTCGTCTATTAAAGATTTCTAGTTATGTTGGACGACTTAGGGCGAATTCATGATTGATGTTTATTTTAAAATCAGAAATAAAAATTAAGATATTTATAAAAATTGAAAACAAAAAACAATCATTGATTATTATTATTTTTACGATCATGAAAACAAAAAAGAAAACCAAACAAATTTTGATGCATCTATTTTTGAAAAGTAAATGGATTTCTCGGTTGCCGGTAATGTTTCAACATCTTTTTTTTAGTATTATTGTTTTCTGTTGGACATGAGATATCCGTCTGATCGCAGCTAAAGTGAAAAAGCTAACTAATCACTAATATTACGCTAACACTGATGCATCTGACGCAAATGATTAGCATATGTTACTGAAGCTCATCTATTCCATCCATAACTGTAGCACATCTGTGGCCAGAAGTCCATCACATATCCTTTAAACCTGATCTTCTCGAAGAATTTTTGGGCTTCACCTCTATGGTTGTACCTTCCTATATCCTCCCTTGCTCTCTCTTTTCCACAACCCTTTCTTTCACTTAAAAAGACGGTCTGCTATTCTTCCTCCACAAGTGGCTGCAGCTTTTCCTTTTCCTTTTCTACAATGGTGTACCATTAGTTTTGGTTTTTTACAACTCTCCCACATGCTCCTTTTAAGGGCTTATGGCTACACTGTGCAACTATTATTTCGGTTTAATGTCGAGGCACAAGATTCTAAGCGGAAGCAAAGAACATCACATAGACATTTTCTAATTGTATGGATACATTTTTTTAGATTGATTAGTATTAGCCAAAATTAGCCTCAATCACTAAGTAAAGAGTCAACCTCACATGATAGCAAAAGGGACTGGACAATTTTCTTCTTTTGTTTTTTGTACACATAAAAGTCGTCTACTTCGCATAGACCATTTAGAGTCAATAAAAAGGATTTTACGTCAACATTGCAACTTTTGGTGGTACGTCGAATATCTGTGGTTTTATGTTCTGAACAATCAACTGCATCGTTGGCATCGCTTTGATTGTTTTTCTTTTCTTTTCTTTTGATTGCCTCATCCTCTCGCGCTCTCCGTTAAAGTTGTTGCGCTCTCTCTCACACTTGCTGGCCAAGTTGGCATCTTGGTGGACTTGTTTAGATGATGATTTCGTGTACATTTAGGCCCAGTTACGTGATGCAACAAATAACGGTGAAAAATGCCTGTTTTTTCCTGTTTTTACTCTAAAGATTCTTCTTTTGATAGCTGTGATGATGATCATGCTGATGCTCTCGGAGCTCGTAATCGTAAACGTACGGACGCATGGACGCATGTACGTTCATATGTACATGTGTATGAGTCTACAGAGAACATGCAACATGCATTGCGGCCGGTATGCGTTCGTATTGGTGTCTGCTCATGCGTGTGCGCTGAACTTCTCATGAGTATTGTAGCAAAACATGTGTATTCTCTAGATATTATAAATGGATATCCAAACGGCCCCAACTTTGGGAACGGGTCGTTAAAAATGAAAAGAATTTGTTACAGGTTTTATTTGCGTTGGCCGCGCCAATGACTGCGAGATTGCCTTGCACCCGTGTCCACTCTGACACGGTGCGGCCAAACGAAGAATTTGCTAATGGATTTGCATCTTTATGTAATCGAACAAATTTCGGCTTGGCATTAACCACTGCCACCAAAGGCGGCTACGTTTCGCATTTTCCATTTCGTTGTAAGTGTTACTAGATAACTCCATCTCCCGCATCCCTTAACCGAGTATTCACATTCGCAGTCTCACGTCCGATCTTACGATTCAATTGCAATTGCATGCAAATTGAGGCGACACGCTTCTATCCGACCGTTTGTACAAGTGGGATGTACCTGCAGCAGTAGACATTATCTGTGCCCAGTACCTGGCCTTAAGCAATTTCACGGTGTGCCTTAGTTGGTCATCGATGTCTACTTCTGGGACTCCCACTTTTCCACTTCCATGCACTCAAAAGTCTG
>JAHXMU010000737.1:688338-698385 GCA_019455685.1 Philornis downsi | reverse complement strand
GCACATGTAATACAACAAATGGGAATGGGATGCACGCCACGTTTGCACAACTATGTACGGATACATGGCGGCGAACTTAACCAAATTGTTTATTTGAATGCCTTTCGATGGTCCGATACCCGTTGCTGTTGGATCTTTGACTGTGCTAGAGTTGTAGAATATGACAACTACGGTGTGAAATTAGTCGGGAAACTCAATTATAGGAATAATCAGAAAATGTTCATACGATTAATGCAGTGAAATATATATGTAGGGGTGATACTTGACACTTGTACAACAACAAATGTATTTCGTCAAATGTTCGAGAACTCCAATCAGAGCATACTTCGATACGCATTTAGCCAAACACAATACTGCTCGATGCCAGTGCAAATCAAGTGGAATTCGAGTAGCGCTCTAAATCTGTATTTAGTACTATTAAATGACAAAAAAGTATTGGAAGGGAATACGAGTACACTTCTGTATATTTGAATAATTAAATATTGAAATATTTATATATTGAAATTTGAACATTTGAATTGAATATTTGAGTATTTGCATATTTGAATATGAATATTTCAATATTTGAACTAAGTTCAATTTAGTATGCATCATACATTTAGTAAACTTAGTTCTGCAAACGACAATGCACTGCTATAAGTTTGCTTCCTTTACTGTGCATTAATGCACAGTATCTTTCATAGAAACCTTGTGATGTACCATGCCCCTTCTTCCCCTTCTCATACTTTTGCATCAACCTGTCTGCATTTTTTTGTACTGGCTAAATCTTTGAATATTTGTACATTTTAAGGGATTAGTACCCTTAATGACAAGTTACAGAATATGTTATATCGAGTATCCAATAATTTTACAACACTAGTTGATACATAGTGGCTGCACTTGCGTCGGTTTCTGAAATGTGCAACACTTTGTAGGAGGCAGCAATTGGCCAGATAGTCGTAGCTGTTGTTATTTCTCACTTACTTAGTGCTACAATATTAATCTCAATTTTCTTGTGCGCTTGCCATACGCTACTTAATCTCTACTATATATCATATATTTATCTTGATTTTCGCCGCGTGGATGGTACGAGTAAACGTAACACTTTATAGCAGTGCAAAGCTTCTCCCCAAAGCCAGCGGTAGGTGTAAATGGACGGAAAAGTGTTTAGATGTTCACATTATTGATTTGTTGCAGAGGAGACGGGGTGCCTGTGCGATCAATCATAATTAGTTAAAATCACAAACCGAACCAAACATTCTGTACGCGAGTAACTGAACCTTCAGTGGATTACCACTAGGAGATGTGGGGTCGAGTAGTTCCATCAAATTGCAGCTGATCGCGGTACAAAGGCCCATAAATTGGCCTTAGCAACGTTAGAGAAACTACACCCCTCAAATCCATATATTTGTGACGTTCAGTGTAAACGATTATTAACGAATTTTTTTAATGGAGGAAAAACTATGGTCATATTTGCGCTCGGTGGGTTTGTTTATAATATTACGTGGAAAGAAGTTCAAAAGCAAACATACGAGAGCGTTGAATCACATATTGCAGGACATTATTAGAAACTGTGTGAAAATTCTAATTAAAAAACATAATATTTACTACTTTTGAGGTACTACTTAGTATACATCTGTTACATGAATTTGTTAAAATTTATATATTTATTCAAAATCTATAATGCTATTGTTTCTCATTGACTGCGAAACGCTTCAATATCAATAAATAACAAAAGACTTAAGACACATACTTAATTTTAGGATCCATTATCAATAAGTTTATGGCATATCATATGCCGCATGGTGGTTCTTACACCCAGCACCGTAGGATGACTGATAACTTAAGTTTGTCATTCCGTTTGTAAAAACTACAAATAGCGAGCGAGTAAATGCTAGAAAGTCTCATTCCAACTCAAACACTTTTCTAAGGTTCCGCTCTAATTGCGGGCGTGCTGGCAGGAAAATGCTAAAAATACACATTTTTATGCACGATAACTACACATTTTTAACACGCCTACTTAACTAGCGATTAATCTATACATCACAAATGACCGAAACTGGTGCTGTAGCCTTCCCTGGAATTACAGGCATTTTCAGTGTTTTTTAAAAATTTTCTATTATGACAGAGCCATCCCAGGTGATTATTTTAAAAGGACCCTAATTGTGGGAACAGTTTTCGAAACGGGCGCAGAAATAATTGATAAAAAAATCAAATGAATATGTAATTTAATGGAAACAAGAATGTAACGATAGCTTACCATAACATAAAATCTTAATAAGTTGATCTATCAAAATGAACTTTTCTACCTACAGTGCATTCTGTTACGGTGATTTCAAAAATTAAATGCTACTAAAATTTTGGCTTATCCTTTTGCCACAATTCTAATTATAGCGGTCGCTGAATTCTAGAAAAAGTAGTCAAATTTAAAATTAAAATTAAAATCTTGTTGTCCGGTACAAAACATAGGGGAATGTAATTAACTAAATTAATTAAAATTCTGCAGAAATCATAACTGTTAAAATTACTCAAATCAGTTTTGAAAGAGCCTGCTGACAGCTTCTTAAAAATGTCAATGGTGGAGGTTGCCAACTTTGATCACCCATTTCGCAGATTCTGTTACGAATTTTTATGTATATATATTAATATATATATAATATATTTCCTTCGAGGCATATCATCAACGAGGTCCAGGAAGAGTCCTCATTTCCATAAACAAGATGTTCTTCCATTAAGACAGTGTAATGGCTGCCACATTTCCGGCGCCATTGATCAATTTCAACACATTTCAATGTGCTTCAACTGCCTAACATATTAAACATTTTAACCTAAATTTAGTCTCCTTGTATTCAAACCTGAAGAAACGGTTAGGAGATGTGAGGTTTAGATCCATCAAATGGTTAATCAAAGATGTAGTGATTTATTTTGAAGGGTTGGGCAAACTATATATATATATATATATATATATATGTATATATATATATGTATTATTCCAACGGCTTGAAAGGTGACTATATCCAAAAACAAAAAAAAAAAAAAAATTAATTAAAATACTGTAGCCCACAACATTTTCCAACAACTTCAACGCTAAACCTAACCAATCAAAACTAAACAAATACAGGGTGTCCGTCGGGAAGGTATACTACTTTGTTTTGGTAAAAATTAGTCTTGACAGTTCATATTTGGCAGTCGTGAAGTAGAGACGTGGCAAATTTATTATGGGAAAATATTCAACAAATCAACGTGTTTTAATCGTCAAAACATTTTATCAAAATCAATCATCGATCACTGTGGCGATGAGAAAGTTACATGAAATTTTTGAGAGAAACAACGTGCCAACAAGACGCACTATTTATCGTGTAGTGAATGATTTCAAAGAAAGAGGGTCTGTAGCTGAAAGGACCAAGCATGGACCACAAAGTACTGCAATATCGGCTGAAAACATTACTGCTGCTCAAGAAAGTGTTCAAAATAATCCATCAACCTCAATTCGACGCCGTGCTCAGGAGCTTGGTCTTCAAAAAACAACTTTGGCCACAATTTTGCACAAGGATTTATATTTGTTTCCATTTAAGATTCAGTTGACACAAAAGCTTCTTCCACAAGACCATTTACGCCGCCGTACATATGATGTTACAGCTCGCCCATGACAACCCCGATTTTTATGAGAAAATCATAATGAGTAACGAGACACATTTTCATATGAATGGATATGTGAATAAACAGAATAGTCGGTTCTGGGCAATGTAAAACCCTCAAATTATTCATCAGTCACCTCTGCATCCATTAAAAGTGATAGTCTGGTGTGCAATTTGGTCAGGAGGAATCATTAGAATTTATTTCTTTGAAACTGAAAACGACGTAACGGAAACTGTCAATGGGAAACGACATCGTTATATGATTGAAAAGTTTTTAACGCCACAACTGCATGCTTTGGGCTTGATTAACATGTGGTATCAACAAGACGGTGCCACATCGCATACAGCCAGGATTACAATGGAATTACTGCGAGACCTCTTTTCACAACAAGTTATTTCAAGAAATGGTGATGTTCGTTGGCCTCCACGGTTGCCTGATTTGACTGCTCCGGACTTCAATTTGTGGGGATATCTGAAAAGCAAACAAACCAGAAAAGCTTGAGCAACTCAAACAAAATATTCATGATGGAATTAATGAAATACCGCGTGAAATGTGTGGGAATGTAATGAAAAATGTGCACAAAAGGGCTCGTATTTGTGAGGCTAACAGAGGCGGACATTTATCTGATATTGTATTCCCTACATAATTGCCGACATTAAATAAAGCATTTATCAATATAAGATCCATTCTCGTTCATTTAATGAAAAATTATAAACAAACAAAGTAGTAGGCGGAGACCCTGTAAAATAATTGAATAGGCTCCAAAAATTTGCCATGCCGACATAGCTTGTTTTTGCAATAAAATATTATTTTTCGATAGCCACGCCTTCAAGTAGACGCCTTCATGTGGGTAACAATTTCCACCAACCGTTGCGTTTCATTAATGAATAAAGTTTAGGAAAATATCATAGAAGTTTTATTTTTCTAGAGCTTAATTTGTCCTTGTAGTTTCGTCCATAGTGTAGGAGAGTGTAGGAGAAAATATGTATTTACTGTTGCCAAACTTGCTGTGAGAAGCTTACGTACAGTGTGTGTCTGGACATTATCGTCGTCCTAGAAAGGAAAGATGAAGTTGGGTCTAGAACCTGCGATCCTTGTAATGTATGGGCCAGTAATATGAAATGTGACAACTTCTGTGTCTGTAATAGATTGATTCATTATATGTAATAAATTTCTATTCATCATCGGTATTTCTGTTGGGAAATACGCCAAAATCAATACAAGCTAATGCGAAGTCCAAACCTACCTCTTCACCGTCAACCACTGTTTTTCCAAACCTCGAAACATGCCAAATAGTCACCTTCCAATATGGCCTTTAGAGCATGGTGCAATTCACTCTGAATCTCTTCAATCGACTTAAAACGATGACTCCGAGTTGTCTTTTGGGTTTAAAAAATATAATCATTGATTGAATTTCTGACGATCACTCACAAAGAGCCAAGATGACACATTGTCACCGGCATCTTTTTACTTATAGCTACTAGCGAACAACGTATAATATTCCTCGTTAACAGTTTTGTCCGATGGAAGAAACTCATGATCCACAATGCCACGATAATCGAAGAAAACTTGCAAGGTTATCATCTTTATTTTTGAGCGATCTTTTAGGATTGCTTCATGTTTAAAGCGATATTTTCTCGATTGTTTTCGGACATAAGCAAAGTGCAACTCTCATCTCAAACAATAATCCGTTTCAAAAGATGTTAGAGGTCAGAAATCATCTCCTCACAGATTTTAGCGCGGCGGCCTTTCTGAAAAATGTGAGTGTTTCTAATACCAGTTGTGTATTTCTGAGTACCAAATCTCTGATTTGTTGGACGTGACTTTCATCGGAGCGCTTTTCGTTTTCAAATCGTTCTCAAAAGTTCTCATTTCATAAACAAAATGTAAAGCAACTTCTATGCTCAACAAAATTACACATCGTAAAATTCGACAACATCATTTTTGCCTCTTATAAAATGGTGGTGTGAAATTTGACAAAGACACCCGCCACAGTGCAACCAATTTAGAAGAAAAATATTTCTGAGATTCGGTATGCTTGCGTAATTTAAATGTATGGATACAGTAGTACATCAGTATATTTTAGGACTTCATTTTCTCATTATAGTGTAACGGTAGGTAAGGATTAATATGTTGCTTCCAAGTCACTGGAATATTCTGAATTTAGGGTCACTTTTTGTATGCCTGGCACACACACACGCGTGACTTGTACACGTGACTTTGCCTAAAGTACAAATGACCTAATCTTTATGAGTCATGTGACAAAGTCAGAACTATGCGTTCAGACACATTAAACAAATTGCTGCAGGGCAGTCTTAGTTTTGCCACTTGTTCAACTGCCGGATGCACACCTTTGTGCGCTTGTGTTGAATACGATGTTTTTTTGAATATACTCGTGGCATCTTGAAGCAATTCGTAAATGATTTGTAGATACAAGTCTGGTGGTGTTAGTTGTTGTATGCGATGCAGTATGTAGCATATCCGCTCCAGTTAATCGTCGCCATCGTCATCGTCAGTCGCTTGTGCTGCCAATGGTGAAAATCTTACAGCTATTTTGGCATCGGTACGAGCGATTAGTGAGTGCCCATGCTAATATCGACATGATCGATATAAACTGTTTGTGTTTGTGTGTATGAAAATATTGATGCTCAATTAAATCTTGACCTTTTCGCTAATAGAAATAGAAATACAATAAGAATAACTTTCGGAATTTAGCTTTCGAGTGTTGCATTTGATTAAAAACAAAATTCTTATTTTCTGTTTCTAAGTTTAAATGTATTTCTGACCAACCATGGGTTGGAGGAAAGTGACAAAATTTCACCCGAGAAAAGAAAGTTTTACTAGTGATGATATTAAGACGATTAATTTTATGCAATTTGTCTAAAGTAAATGCGAAGCGACAAGACAAAACGCAAAGTAGAGCTCATACTGGCACTCGCGTTCATGCAACTCATTCGGCATGCGTTACCTAACTTTAGCTTGGCGCGGCGGGTTCAACGACTCCTCTGGCGATGGGGCAGAGAAAATAAGGCAACGGCAGCAACGACGACGACGTCACAGCAAAAACAGTGATTTTCAAATGTAATTAAATTGATTGCATTAAACAGCCTTAGGCGGTTGCATTTGTCATTGGTGGCATGCAACCGCAAAAAAAAAAAGAGTTTAAGGTCGTCATCGCCATTGCTGTTGCTGGCCGAATCACCGCTGTTCGGCTTCAGCTTGAGGCGGTCGTCGACGATCTTGCCAGCAACCCATGGCATTAACACAGAAAACGCTTTTCAGTCACTTGTCTATAAATCTCTTTGATTTTCAACATTTCAAGTTAATTGTTATCTGCAAACGATTGCATGCATGAAATCTCTGTAATTATTCATCTATTACATGTGACCGGGGCCAAAAGAATTCCAAAATAGCAGCCGGCTTTGCTACATTTTTCCTTTTTACTTTCCAATTCCGCTCAAATTCCCCGTACAGTGTCGGGTCCGCCTTGGAGTTTAGTGTCGCTTCATGTAGTGAAAGAGTATCGTCGCATCGGGTCATTCACCTGTAGACAGCTGTAGTAGAACCAACACCTAACTAATTCTTTACCTCAGAGATTCCACAAAAAACAAAAAAAAAAAAAAAAACGCGAAACTTAATATCCACTCATAACACTCATAACAAGTAATAGTTGTAATTATATAAGAACTAACAATCGCAGTGGAGCTATGGCGTTTTAATGACGAGCATGGACGTAATACGAGTGTGCGTAATTTGGTAGATCCGCACGAATTAGGATTCAGCCAAGCCACATCTGAACAGCTGAATAACGAACGAAAGCAATTAAATCATACAATGACAATGGCAGCAACCACAATAACAACAACAACAACAACAGCAACAGCAACAGCAACAAGAATAACGACAAGTGGGTTATATAATAAAGAACAAATTAAATTACCATACTTAATCTCCGCTAACAAAATAAACTTACCGCGCTGGCACACGAAGCTGCAGTATGAAACGGTGAACCTGAACCACAAGCAACTACGACAGCCATCCAGCCAGCCAGCCAGTTAGCCAGCCATTCAGCTACATATCGTACTCTAATATTAACGGTGGGAACCCTTCTTTGTCTACCGCGTTTGCGAAGAAATGGCTCCAGGTAAAGTTCTTTGGTGGGGCAAAACAACAAAAGTGATTTAATAACTACTCAGTGGCGAAATAAATGCAGAGCGACTAATAGATAAGTGTGTCTGTGTAGCTACTGCCACTGGGCGAATGAAGCTGCACAGTACTCTGATCTTTGTACATTTCTTAATACATTTACTAAATCGAAAATGACGTGGCCGAACTTATCGATTTGCTAGTTATCTCAAAAAGTTGTATTGTGTTTGTCTGAATTACAGCTGAATCTTGCTTAGTTTTAAGGGACAAATAGTTGTAAAGCTACCCAATTAAATAGATTTGAAAAATACACTTATAAATATGCAGATATTTCATATTAGGTGTGCAATAGATGGCGCCAGCTGTAAGTGCTGTATGCTTAGGCATATGGTAAACATACCGCCTCGACATAATAGTGATTTTCTTTTGACATCGTATTCTTTTGGCTGTCTGAATATGTACGATTTTGTGCCAAATAATCGTCATATGCGGGAAGTATTGACCTTCGAAAATACTGAATTGACGGCATTGCTTGATAGGGATCCGTGTCAAACGCAGGTATAGCTTGTTTCAGTATTCGGAGTTACCCGCCAATCTATTTCCAAGTGATTACATGCATTGGGAAGGATTAAAGGCAAGGAACTTCGGTTCCTTATGAATTGAAGCCAAGGAACGTTGAGCGTTGTTTTTTTCGTCTGTGAACAACTGCTACAGCGACAAAAAAGGAAGGGGTTTCTGCATCGTATTGTAAGGGGTGATGCAAAATAGATTCATTACGGCAATCTAAAAAAAGAAAGTAATCGGGGCTGCCCAGTCATTCTTCTACGGCTTTGCCTCAGCCGAATATTCACGCTGCGAAGATTATGCTCTGTATTTGGTGGAACCAGGTCGGTGTTAATTATTACGAGCTGTTGAAGCCAAACGAAACCATCACTGGGGATTGGTATCGACTTCAATTAATGCGATAGAGCCGGTCTGTTCGTGAGAAACGCCCTTAATATGCGGAAAATCACTTTGTCGATTCTTCAGCATGACAACGTTTGGCCTCACGTAAACAAATACATTAATTAAGTTTCACACTTTTCCAGCTTTTCACATTTTCAAGAATTTTGAGCTTCCTGCATCGGAAAAGATTTCGTTCGGGACATATATAGAAATTTGTTTCACTAAATCAATTAGCCTTTGGGAAGAGAAAACTAATATTCCGTTCTCCGAATTTCACTTAGCTCACGAGATATTACTACAAAAAATTTAGTTATGAGCTATTTATGGTTATGATAAATCAATGATTTTTTGAACATTTTAGTGTTAGCATTTGGTAAATGCAATTGTAGCTCGAAAAGGGAGACTCCATCTTATTTTGAGTTCTTGCATATGCTGGCCACTTAATGTCAGAACCAGAGTTGGTCAACATTTGCAATTTGTACAAGGACAAACTTTCCAATTTGCTACAGGAATAGAAACCGCATCGCCATTGTTTGCGAGATGATTTTAATGGATGAACAGCTGGAAATTGTCTGACCGTTTCATCGTCAACGGTTATTCAGCAATGCTACTAAATTTATATTTCGATGGCTTAAGGCGACCACCATACACTGGACTTTTATGAGCGCGAGAACGAGAATTGGTATTAAAATTATCAAGGTGATTTGGAAGCACGAAAACGGTGGGAACAACTTTGATTATATTCATTTTTATTATCGAGAAAGATAGGAATATATCTATAAATACTGCCCATAACCACGAAGACAGCACATTCAAGGTGAGTTTGATGTTGAAAAATGAGCCAAGTTTTGTTTAAAAAATAGAATAGATAGATATGACGTTTGATGGCGAAATACGAAATGCCTGCATAAGAACAACTACAATGAAAGAAAAATATGTTTAAAAAAAAATTAAAAACATCGACTCCAGCATATTAAGTAGCTAATTGCCTCTATATTTTGAAAGGAAATCGGATTTCAGTTCAAGTTAGAACTCAAGTTAGTTAGAACTAGACGAAGAACTCCAAATTCATATATAATCGAATCATATATAAGGGTTGATGAAATATATTCATCAGGAAAAACATGCGTTCCTTATTTAGAGTTTACTTGCTGTGTTAATTAAAACATCCCTTTCTGCTGCTTGAAGATGTACATGCGGAGCGAAGGAAATGCGTTAAACAGTTTTTGGCGAATTGTAATAATCCATATATTTCTGTGTGTAAAAACACTTAAAAGTTTACACTGGTGTATATAAATAAAAAAACAGAATAAATGTCAACTCATCGGGTGGAATATG
>JAHXMU010000737.1:617754-663338 GCA_019455685.1 Philornis downsi | reverse complement strand
TGTGGTCATTCTCTTCTTTAACCCCTCATACGTCGTTGTCTTCGCCGCCGCTATTTATGCAACATTTTAGTAAATCCGCGTTAAGGATAATGAATCTAAAGCCTGAGGGGACATTTTATTGCTTGAAAATAGCTGATGAAAGATTGTCTTGCTCTGGGTGTGGCAACAGCTCTCGGTCCAACGTCGTCTTGGTCTGCAACCTGGTAGACGACGGAGGCTCTACGAAGACTGAGCGCCAACGGTGTACTTTCGATTTAATGTGTTTCGCAATGCGAACATTCAAAAGTCCAAATGAAAAATTGATTCTTTGTACGGCAAAACATATTTACACAATGCAAGGGCGGAGAATTCTTGGATGACGACGGCGACGATGACGACGTCATCATTATGACCAAAACGATCACAAGTAAGACTAAACTGTTTTCATTTCTGTTTCGATTGTCTCCCATATCTATCGCAGGTTGTAGGGCAGACTAACATGCCAACAACACAATTGCCACCCAGTTCTACCAGTCCCTACACAAAACCAATCTCCAGTGTTAGTACAAGTACAACAACAACAACAACATCAAAGACAACAACGTCAACAACTACTTTGTCAACAACATCATCAGCCGCAACATCAGTTGAACTCACAACAAACAAACCCTCAACCGCACCGACGAATCACAGCAAAAACTCCACGACGACGGCATCTACGACAGGTGTTCTGCCAACTAAGACGACCCAACGACCAACAACATCGTCTCCCAGGCCCTCCACCACCACCACGAATTCAGATGAGTCCAATGAAATCGGCGATAACTTGGATGGAAGTAGCGCCACTATAAAGACAATCTCGGCTGCTCGCAGTGGTAAGTTCACACGTCTGCTTCGTATTCCACAAGAGACACTTGTTGATATCGATACTCCTTCCGTGCTTTGCAGAGTGTGGTGTACCCGTTCTAACGCGACCCGAGACACGCATAGTAGGTGGTAAAAGCGCCGCTTTTGGCCGATGGCCGTGGCAGGTCTCAGTGCGTCGCACCTCGTTCTTTGGTTTCTCCAGCACACATCGTTGTGGCGGAGCCTTGATCAATGAAAATTGGATAGCCACTGCGGGTCACTGTGTCGATGAGTAAGTAGATATGCAAACAAATGTAATTGCTGTATTTGTGTTTCCTTGCAACCGTGTCCGGCTATTGAAAATGCTTGATAGAAAATTACGAAAAGGTTGGCAAAACAGGCGAAATATCGTAAAAAGTTCATACACGGCACTGGTTTAATGGCATATGCGGCCCGTAAGGCCACTGATTGGTATGAATTCTTCTACTGAGAAAACCATTGGCTTCTTCATCAAACGAAATGGAGAAAATGATGTCGACAAATCAGTTACGTTGAGTGGTGAGCGTTATTGTGTCATGATAATTGTTTTTTTTTTTTTTTTTTTGAGTCTGAAGTGTATCGATATCGACGATTTGTGCTTTCAACATGATGGCTGCAAGTAGCGCTACAAGAAAAACATTTAATTTCCCCAGAATTCCCTGAAAAATTAAAAAATGTCTTAACTAGTTGTTTTATAGATCCAAAATTTTAAAGAAAAACACTCGAGTGCAAACAAATTAATGTCGCTTTATGAAAAAATGCCATTGGGTATAGTTTTAATATATGCTGATTCAAAACGTATCATGTGAATTTATAACCAAATCCAATTATTCATTTTAAATAAATTCCATTTTCTCTTCAGATAGTTAAACAGATAACGGTTGTTGTTACTATTTCTTTATTTTATTTATTCCAATATTTCGATTGGCATCGTCAGTCATCATCATCATTATTCTGAATAAAAGCCCACAAAAATGTACAAATAGTTACTCCGTCAAACAACAGATTTTTAAAAATTATCAAAGATTATTATGTTTGTTGAAGCAAAGACAAAAACTATCGTGCTTCTGGGCCTTTTTTTTGCAATTCACCCTTTCGTTATCAAACCTGCAGAGTGTCGTTGCAACTGCTGTTCCTCTTGAAAACGCGCCGGTCTCTTTACAGTAAAGCGACCCTCAAATACCAACGAGATATTTCAACAGCACTTTTCTCTTAGCAATCATAGTCGTGTATAAACCAATCTGCTACATAACTGGAGCAATTGTATCCTTATTTACATTTTCAGTTTGTTCCTTGGCAGACTGTAGTCGCCCATATTCTGCTAGTTTTTTTATCGATACTTAATAACAACTTGATTCCTTCAATGAAATCAGCAGGCATCTTAAGAAATTGTATGTCTCTCGAAAGAACACCTTTAGAATTTTCTTTTACAACAATTTTTTACAGCTGGTCGTCAACGTATCCATTACCATAGTTTTTAACGACCTTCACATCCATTTTTGTATGTTTCTAACATCCTTCATCCTTGACTTAATTCCAGTCCATAACCCATATGAAGCGCCACTTTCCACACACTAATTCCGCACATACCGTATCAGGAAACTGAATATCTGGATTTGCCATTTCTACTATGGTTCGATTTTCGCGCTTACTGATATCATCATATCATTTTGCTCTAGAGTATGGTGCCATCAGTCTTTATGTAACCCGGCATTCCGTCAGAAAGTTTCGAAATTTCAAATTGTTAAAATTCGTTGCTTTTATCACTCAGGATTTCTTTATACTGTATGGTCTTGAGTCGTATCATTTGCAAGCATCTCCTTATGTGCCTCCTTCACATTTGACGTTTCTTTTATGACAGTACAGTGCCGAAATTTACTATAACCGTGTTTGAAAACGACAAAATATAATTAAAATAACGACAAAATATAATAAAAATTCCAAGCGGTCCTCACACATCTGAGAAGATTAATTGTACGGAACACGCTAATTTTTGCCGTGTACCAAATCCTAAATGACGTGATTCGCATAGTCTGAATTTTCTATTTCTGTTCAAATCCTGAGCTGCCAAAAAACTAAAGACTAAACTAAAAGCTAATTTATATGTAAAATTAAATTTCGAGAAACTTGAGGAACTACCAGGTTTTCACATTATTTGATCCTTACTTTTAACAATTGGACCCATTTCGAATTTCCGTAGCTAATTACCTTTAAAGTCTTTTTTCCGGACGTTCGGAAATCAACGATATAATCTGGATTATTGAAGACACGCCTTATTGCACTGATGGTAATCCTCCAGCCATCTGAATTTGTGCAAAAGTGCATTAACTGAGGTAGTAGAATAGCAATTGAAAAACTTTCGAAAAATGCCAATAACTTGAAGGCGGCAGTTGATCAACTCTAGCAAATTACATCATGCAACACCAAGCTCCCGTGACAAAGTCCCGCAATGATTTGTGCAATTTCTACATTACAGATTTTTAACCGTGCATATACTTTCTCTCCGTTTTTAAGTGTTAAATTCATTTGGGACAAATTCGAATTTATCATTTTGGAAGTTTGGAAGTCGAGTTTGTACAGCATAAAATGTTTTTGCAAAATCTGTGTAAATGAAAAAAATCCCTATTTAATACTTTGAGATTTTGAATACAGAAATATTCAGTCATTTCGACTGAATGTGGAACTGAATCTACAAATATTTATAAAGGTTTCGCTTTTAGTTTAGTCCCTAAACTAAAAACATTTATTTGTTGTGAAATGCAATTTAGCAGGAAAAAAAACAAGAAACAAAAAAACATTTGGCGCAAGTGAACAGACTGGAGTCATTGTCGGACGACGATTGTGATGTATTCTAAAACTAAACTAGTCCTGATAGGATAGCTTCTCACACTCAATGAGCTTGTTGTTTAAGGATGTGTGATTCTTGATTTGAGAAGCTTTTACAAGACTTGTCAGTTACTTGCAGAGCTTATCTGCATATCAAGGCGATTCGGAGAGTTTTATCCTTTGAACGGTGTACATAAAGTTGATCTAAGTGAATACCTTTTAGTGTATCAAGCATAAATCTCATAACGAAATTATTTTTTTTTATAAAACAAATCTCGAGCTTGAACTTGTATAGATAATTAAAAGTAATTGAGAAAAAGGTCTAATGAAAACAAAAGTAAATACTGAAATTTTCTCACATTTTGTATTTTTGCAGCCTATTAATCTCCCAGATTCGCATACGTGTGGGGGAATACGATTTTTCACACGTCCAAGAACAATTGCCCTATATTGAACGAGGTGTGGCAAAGAAAGTTGTCCACCCCCAGTATAATTTCTTTACTTACGAATATGACTTGGCCCTGGTGAAACTGGAACAGCCTCTGGAATTTGCACCGCATGTCAGTCCCATATGCCTGCCCCAAACCAATAGCTTGCTTATTGGAATGAATGCTACCGTCACGGGCTGGGGCCGACTGAGTGAAGGCGGAACTTTGCCCTCTGTTCTGCAGGAGGTAATTACGTGGATGAAGTAGTGGAAAAAGTTCTCATTATTATTTGCGATTGCAGGTTTCTGTTCCAATCGTTAGCAATGATAATTGCAAGAGTATGTTCCTAAGAGCCGGCCGGCAGGAATTCATACCAGAGATATTCCTTTGCGCCGGTTATGAAACGGGCGGCCAAGACTCGTGTCAAGGTGATTCTGGTGGTCCTTTACAGGTTAGTACATTAATAGTGGAAGGCGCACAAAGTGTTTAATCAACCTTATCACGTTTATTTAGGTAAAGTCACAGGACGGCCGTTATTTTCTCGCTGGCATCATTTCATGGGGTATCGGATGCGCCGAAGCCAATTTGCCGGGAGTTTGTACTCGGATTTCGAAATTCGTGCCTTGGATAATGGAGAATGTAACGTGATAAGCTAGACGGCTCTTTGGGCCACAGTCCGAGCTGATTATGGCTTTGGTCCTACAACCCAAAATTGAACTGTAAATACTTGCATTGAATTGTTAACCCATTTTGTTTTTATGTATTTGTAAAACATTTAATTACATACTGTAACTATAATTATTACTATTATTATTTAACTTTAACTTATGTGTGATTTTATTTATTATGACCCCCATTCCATCTCCGCCCTTTCCTTAAAACCAATCATTTAAGTCTTAGTTAGTCTGAATCATTTTCTGTTTAATATACAAATGAATGTAATAAATTACGCTGTATTGAGAAATTTTGTAAATAGTTTTCATATGAAAGTCATGTGAAATTTAAACATTTGTCTAAAGCTGTTTCTCAGCCTTAATAAATTATTATCTTGCCCAAAGAAGGAAAATAGAAAATTCATATGAAACTCATTTCCAAAGTGTTTTACTTACGAACCTGTACGCGTGCGACCTTTTCTGGGGTCAATTACAGACTGGTATATTTTTGTTCCTTCGGCTTAGAATTAAATCGGCTTGGTTAAGTAAGTATAAGTCCGCATCACATCAACTATCATTCATGCCGCAATTTGATTTGGAGAGAAATTCATCAAAAGCACTTTGCAGACGTTTCTAAATGATTGGCAAAACAACGAATTCAGTTTCATATCATAAGTTATTAATTAACACATTTGGGTTATTGAGCGCCCATCATTTATCCTAGGGCGAAACGAAATCAGACAAGTGCGCTGAAGAATCGACAGAAAATCTTAACACCTCTACTTTTCGCTTTAATTTTTGTATATTTTCATTTTTCATTGTCTCCTTTCAATGGCAAAGCGCAGAAGAATTCACCTTCGGGCAGCAGAGAAGCGTGAATCGTATTTTATGTCTTTTTTATATGATTGAATTGGGAGAGAAAATATCATTACCAATCAATTAATTTGAAGAGGAAATTATTGACGTGCTGCCGCATACGTGCATATGAAGAAAGATTTCACTTTCGAAACTGAGATTGTTTGTAATCCAACTCCCAAATTCGTACGGTTGAAGCTGTAGTGACATTTGACCTCTGTCGAACATTTATCACTTCGATGTTCGATAAAGGCCGGCCCGCGCTATACACTAAAACTCTTCAATGTGTGGTTTTGTTGATACATACACATGTACGTCTATTGATACCTGAGTATGTAACTTGCGGCAACTTGCAACTTGCTTAGTAATCCCAACAGTAGTTACATGAATCCGCAAGGCAAGTGCAACAAATTCCATTCTTTACGTCACAGAACACGATTTTGTATGAGATATCTTATATATAAAATTCATGAAAACAATCTATTTTGCTACGCCAAATTGAAGTACTTCAGAAAATTATAACATTTATTTCTTCTGCGCATGAGCTCTTTATTTTTCTTTAAGAACAGATTGTCGGCTGTAAGCTAGTACTTTTCTGGAGAAAGCTTTGGCGTGCGAACGTTTATTTAGAATTCATATTTTTATACCCTCCACAATAGGATGGGAAAGGGGTATATTAAGTTTGTTTTTGCTTTTGTAACAACCAAATATACTCATCTATCAAATTAACCACGTAGGCCCTTTCAACAGCATGTCTTTTGACAGCACGATAAGGTAGAGCCGCTTGAATTAAGAGTTTGATATTGCGCATAAAAATGTCTCAAAGCTATAGCCAGACTAAGTAAATAAGTCATCTAGAACAGTGTGGAAAGCAGTTTTCACAAGTGGTAAAAGTGGAGCGGTAGAAAAAAGTTTTACCCGCGCAATCATGGTAGTTGATACATACGGGGAAGAGCCACATCAACAGACCTGATTATGGGCGCAATTATTACGGAAATATAAAAAATAGACCAATTGTCAATGGAAAAATGGTAAAGTATACATATATTACGTATGTGAATATTACTTTTACATTGTCCATGATGGTACGATCCTAAAGCGATACTTGTGCGCTTAATTGGCTCAGCATGACGAAAATGTTGTTCCTATAAGAACTGAGTATATCTATATGAAAAAGGGTCATGTTTATTATTTTATTAAGAATTTATATTTTTTAAAGTTAAAAAAAATGTATAAAACTTTTTGTTTAATTTAAAATTTAGATATATAAAATGATTTACTAAATACCCACATTTCTTTTTAGGATTTATCATTCATTTGCAGGTTCAAAGTGGAAAAAATTCCGAAGTTAAAGTCGTGGACGTTCGCACGGCTCTTTCCGAGTGTAGTGTGAATAACTAGCCAGTTTTTGATTTATCAGATCTAATGCCTAACCGACAAGGTCGGATAAAACATACAACACACTCGAATGTAAATTAGATATGTACGATTAATAGAAGATTGGTTCCGCGATAGTTGGCACAAGCGATTGGTTAGCACATTTTAAACACATTCCCATAGTTGTTAACGGGCATTATTGGAATGCTAATTATCAACTCATCGCCATCGGTTTTAAACAAATTTTCCTGCAACCGCTGTTTGTTCTTCCTAAACCGCGATATCACTACTGTGATCCAGTAGTCTATCTCACAATTTGTAATTAGAGCAATTTCCCCATTGTGCTGCAGTGTACGAAACTATTGCCTCCATGCTTACAGCATGCTCATAGGCGTAGCAAGGGGGATGGCTTAGCCTTCACCCAGAATTTCGAATTTAGCCCCCCAGAATGAATGAGGGAATAAAGTTTCAGCACAATGGAATGGACTGATGTATGGCAATGATGCAAATGAATAATAAAAAGAAATTTCTCTGCCCTTGTATAAGTTACGTTACCTTTTAACCTTTTACTTTCTGTGAAAAAAAAAAAAAAATGGGTAGGGTTTCTTCGCTTTTCGTTCGATATAATTGTAACAGGCTATGAGTAGGGTTGCTTAGATGTAGTCTAGAATAGGTACCCGAACAAAAATATTTAATGTCATTCATATTATTTCTTGAACTTTTTTCTTGCGTAGTTTTATGGTTAAATTTACACATTTCGATAATCAACAAAAAAAAAACTTATTCTGGAGCGAAGAGGAATTAAAAAACGTTGATTGAGGCAATGTTTGTCGTTATGATCGGTGTTAAAAATAAAACCAATCGATGTTGTCTGTGTAACTATTTTGTTAGAAAGTATCTTTTTCAACATTGATTTGATAAATTGTAATACGGTAAACCTCGATCCGCTTTAGCGATTACAAATTGCTGTGCAATCTCAGAAAAGATTGGAAAAATTTATAAATAGTGAAATGGCAGATTCAAAGTTCCATATTTAGCTTAGTAACTAAATATCATTTTCGCAGACAAGCAATTTGACAAATAATACTGAGGTTTCTAGACATTTACTAATTTTGTTTTTCGTATCGATTTATTACCCACCAAGCAAGTGTAAAATGCTTAATAGAAAATAAAACGTCCATTACCTTGACGTAGCGAAATTGTCAACAATTGTTTTTACCTTCATAGTTCAGACCTTAAGTTCTTCCATTTAACTTTCGCCTTTTTGATTTCTGCGACCGAAAAATATGCGCAGGAAAGGAATAGCGTTTACGAACAAAATTGGTGTATAAAGTTGTGTTCCACTGTCCATTTAATTGGTTATACATGCCACAGATGTGCAGATAGATCGTAAAAGTACTATGTTATGTTACAGGTCTGTACTTTGAATTTTTTATTTGATTCGCATATACAAATTTTATTTCCGCACACTAGTCAATCTCTTGTCAAATTAAATATCGGCAGACATAGATAAGGATATCTCCTTAAGCAGAAAAGTTTCCGGTTTATATAAATCACATACAATTTCGTCTCATAAATTTTTCTAGCGTCGGCACGGCAGATTTACTTCTTTTTAGGGAACAAAGCATCTTTGGCCTCGTCATATAAGTCATACATGAGGAATTTTACGTCTTCTAAAGATGTTGGGAATTTATTTATCGGCTCCACTGGTACCTCTTCGCCCGGCTTGACGCCCTTGACAAAGTTGTAGGCAATCGCATAACCCTTGCGAGCCTCGAAGAGAGCTTCCTTGGCAAACTGTTCAGCCTGACGGGGATAACACAAGGAAGCTACGGCGCCGGCACCAATTGTGGTGTAGAGAACCTTCTTGATAAACCCGCCTCTGGCGGCGAATATAAAACCAGACAGACCACCAATAGCAATAGCTCCGGTTCGCGGCATGAGATTGTGGGGCTGGTTCAGATAGTCAATTGTGGACTGTGTGTGTTCCTTAGCGGTGTGTATGTACTCATTGACGGTGTCCTTCTGTTTTTCTAGCGCTTTATAGCCGGCTTGGATTTCAGTACGAATCACACGAACTCCACTCTCGATGGAACTGCGAGCAGCAGAGTCCGTAGGAGGATGAGGACTCCTCTTCGGCCTACAGAAATAAAAACAATGAATATCGGGCATACTGCTCAATTTTGGAGGATATTACGCATTGAACGAATGCAAGGGAGCATACAAAGGTAAATCGCCCGGCTTGCAGCTGTAGTGGGCCAACTCATTGGTATCTTGTTTAGCAGCATCATCTCCAGCTTTCTGGACGGCGACCGCGGCTATCATGGCGGATGGCACCACAGCTAATTTGCGAAACATCTTTGCTCAATTTGCGTACACTGCACCGTGGCCCTGACACTTTACCTAATTTTGAAGCCTACCGAAACGGTCTGAAAAATAAACTTTGCGAAAACTACTCAAACAAAACATTTGTATTGTTCATGGCTCACCTGAAAAAAACCATCCGAGTTGCATAACGTTTGACAGTTGCTTTGTCTGTCAAACTCAACAATCTGTCGGCTCGGAGAAACAGCTGACATTTTCGGTATCCGGTACAAAACTTGTGGCAACGCTTGCTTCAGATGTGCCTGTCAACTGCTATCACAGTTTTTATGTGGAACTGCAAAATTTTGTTTAGGGTGAAGAAAAAAGTTGAGACCAGAGGAACATGTCAGTATTTGCCAATAAGTTATTGTTAATATTTGACTACTCAACCGAAGCGGAAGTGTCGAATTCAGGAAAGTGCTAATAAAAACTCGCAGATACAGAGAACACACGAAATAAGAAAGGAAACAAACCACTCCGTCGACGCCCCTCCTGGAAGGGAACGAAATACTCCCACCAAAAATTGGGGAAGTGAAATCGAAACCTCCGAAGCAGTGAAGTTATGTGTTGAATGTTGGATGGAACCGTTTTCGCCTCCTCTGCCACGCGTTGAATGTTCGCAACTTCTACATTGCAGACACAATCTACTTTCCCTCCATTGACATTGTGTTGCAATACTCATCGGCCGCTTAAATTGCACCTGCCAGCGATGATCAGTTCTGAAGGTGTTGACCGACCGTAAGAGTGTAATGCAACGGCTTGTGTTTTCTAACAATCGAGATCAGTGAGCCTGTCTTCGAGCTCATAAAAAGGGCGCTCTCGCCGTATTTCTTAAATTGTTCTAATGGCCACTGCGCAGTCCTCATCGAAATTCAGGTAGGCAAATTGTCGTTTGCGCCTAAGCGTATTTGTTATAAATTCCAGTGCTGCTGCTGAGCTGATTAATATTCTACCAATGTACATAAGTATTGGCGACTAACTGCACATTTGTATGTTTGAATTAGAGAAGAGATTACCGGATACTGACCTAAAATAAAAAAAAATGTAGAATTATTCATTTTTATAAACTTTTGACTCGTTGATGTTGATATGCTTTGTTTTCTTACGTTGCAATCTATTTGCAATTATAAATTATAGAAAGTTTATTGGCATGCCCTAAGATTGGATTGCAGTATTTCGGTGCAAAAGAGGTCTGTGGTCATACTCACATGAGTCGGCTTAACAAAACTGTTATCAACGGACTCAATAGAAATACTTTTTTGTCATCGCCGGTGTATTCTATTGTAAAAAGCTGAATGATTTAAATAGTGGAAAAGCCGCATTGAGTGTTGTAATTAGTTTGTTTGTTCTATATTTGTATCATACTTAAAGATAGCACAAATGTATTTATATCGGTGCTAATGAATAACTGGGAAATTATAGTTGGTAATGATCCATCATATATAGACAGCTCCTTGTTGCAGCTTATTTGATGTAGTGATGAACTCATCAATCATCTTCATTGATTGATTTTTTCTTAATGTATCACCCTCAGATTCAATCTAATAGATGAATTGCTGCATATTGTAATTTACTTATAATTGGCCGGAAGGCTTTAAATTCCAAGCCAGAAATAAATAAATAAATAAAATAAAATAATAATATAATATTATATAATCCACTTTTACTTTCTTATAAACCTTGCCAAACTTGCATCTTTCGTACTTTGTTGGTACTGTGCTTGCATCAGGTAATCAATTTTTTTACATTTATATCTTACACATGCAACTTTGAAATTGTGGCTTTTGGTAACATATCGTATTTTTATTCGAAGTGCTCGGATGACTTGTTTCGAGCATTGAATCACGGTTATTTCAGTACACAAAAACATGAACTGTCAATGCAACATAAGTGATAACTGTACTTTTTTGAGAATGTGAATATTCGCGATAATATCGAATAATATTAAATTAAATATTAAAGTGAGGTTAGCTAATGTCTTGCTGATGTCTCAAGTTAATTATGGTATTGAAGTTTTTTTGGAAACAAATCTTGGTTGCCTTAGGAAAATTAATTAATATTAATTAATTAATATGGTAGTGAGGTATGTGTATAGTGTGAGGCGCCATGATCATATATCACAATATGCTATACGTTTTTTACGTGTTCCTTTCAGGAAGTATGTCGAATTTCGAATCATTAAATCATTTTATAAATTGGTAATATTTGGTTCACCACCTTTACTGCGAAGTAGATTCAGATTCACTAAATCAACTAGAAATCCGCAACTTGTAATTCCTCTTATATCAGACTCTTCTATATTCTTAAAATCATTAATGGTGCGCGTTTGCTGAGCTTGGTGCGCGTTTCTGCATCTACGAGATTATTCAAATCAAGTTTTCCAACACAAATATATTAGATTTTTCATTAAGTGAACGTCAGTAGCCTACTTTATATTAAGAACTCATTATCGACACTTGGTTTTTTGTTTTTATTTGCTATATAACTGTATTTGGTTGGGGAACCATAATATAAACTTCGCTATTAATATTTGAATTTACATCGTTTTTAACTTTATTTTATTATTATTATTTTTTGAATATTTTTTTTATTATTATTATTAATTGAATATTTAATATTGTATTAAAGTATTTTGTATTTTATTTGTGATGTTATATAATAGACTTTTTTGGCTTTCCTGCATCACGATGTACGAATAAATCAAATGAAATTACTGTATGTGTTATTAGATTCGTCAAGACCAAACGTATTTTTAGAAGTTCCTTAAATATAATTAATAATAGTTTTTTTTTTATCATAAAGTGTATAAATGGGTAGAAGTACATACGGTAAAATTCATTTTAGTAGTTTCTCCTTATGAGCGAAGCCTGCGGTGTCTGAAGGAAGAGAGCAAACAATTAATGACAAGAAAATGCGCAAAACAAATACAATGCCGCCAAAATTATACTATAATCGTAATAAAAAAGACTAGCTCGGTCACTATAAACGGACGCGCCAACCTTATGTCTGAGGGAGGTACTTGTTTTGTTATCTTTTGTAAAACAAAATTTTAAAAAATGCCAGAATAAAATACATTTTGGTTCGATTCGATGGCAAAGGTTTGTATTTTTGTTGCATTGTTTCCTTTTAAGTTTTAGTCGATACGGTCTTGAATATTCAAATTACAAGTACATTATGTGAATCAAAAAGTGGATGCATCATTCGATGCATACCCTCCTAAAAACTGAATTCATATACCTTCTGTATCGGCGATTTGTTTGTTTTAAAGTTAAAGAATGTTTCTTTACATGTATGATTTTATACATATACATATATAATGGGAAAAGAAACATATTTTTCATGATATTTGTGAATACAAAAATGCTGGGTTTAAGGGCACTTTGGTTGAAGTGCTGCATCGTGAAGTTGCAAAGAAAACAACGCATGTTATATAAGGACTATTAATTTGTAATAACTTACAACATGATTTTAATATGTACAAATTTACAACAAATATTTATTTTCAGTAATAAACTGAAGCAAAAATCAGCATTTTAAATTACATGATTGATCATGGTTTGTCATATTATTATTATTATTTTATTTCCATATCGCAATCCAAAGCCGCATACGGCCAAATTGATTACGCAGACCAACCTTTTGCGGCACATGCTTGAAATTTTACAATTCAGTTTCTTAAAAAAGTTTTAATAATAATTATTATAATAATAGTATCAACAGTATTAACGACGAATATGGAGAAAGATAGGATATAAAATGTATAGCATCAACAATTTATAGTGAAGTATAATAATTCTACAAGCAAGACATTAAGAGCTTCTTAAACCCAAAACATGATAGTGAGAATCTTCTGTGTTCATATGGAATTATTGAATTCCATAATCGTATAGTACGAAATCGAAAAGACCACTGCATTATTAGCGTTCTTGCCAGTGGAAGTTGTAAAATATTGGTGCTTGAAGACTTTCCAAATACAAATTTGGAAACTATGTATTTGGGAGTGCCAAATTTCATACCTTTGTAGAAAAACAAAATAGTTCTAAGGTCGATAAAGTTTTCAAATGTACATCCCAAAAACTCAACAGTATATGGTATAACATGATCACAATGTTTTAATTTGTACACAAAACGAATTATACGGTTAAAGCATATTTTTAATCGCTCTAATCAAATCTATATCAAATTACAATATAACACTTGTTGGGAAAAAACTACTTTCTGGGTTTTGCTTCTTTGTCTGTTCCAGTTGGTTTTGATAACAATTTGCTTATAGAAAATCATCAAATGCTCAAATAATGTTTAAATATCGAATCTTAATGGCGTTTAGATCTTGCATTAGCTCACAATGAGCAATGAAAAAAAATTTGTCAATCGGGGGTGATTTTTTTTTTTGTAACAGAAATTAAACTAATAAAATGATACATGAACTGTCAGTGTTGCAGCATTTTAGCATTTTATTTAAAATAAATAAATCTAATATATTATTTTTATTCCATTAATTGCCGTTATGACCATAAGCGACCAATTCATTGCGGTTTACTGCCCACTGTTGTGGCGAATTGTTGAATAATAAATTATTCGACTGGCTTGGCATTTTCATCGTGTTATACAAACGTCTTAATATTTCATTTCAGTGACGTTGATGAATATGGATTTAAACGTCCAGAAAATTTCGACTACAAATCGTATGAAGAGTTCATGTCTAGTTACTTGAAGACATTGGCCAAAAGACGGAAAAAATGGGAGGATATTGCCCAGGAAAATGTTGATCTCACTAATGTCAGTGCAAAATTGAAGCGCTATATACGAAAAGGGATACCAGGTAAAAGGTTTAGCGTCTTCTATATTGTACTCACTGATTTTGCGGCTTATTTAGGTCCGTACCGTGCCGATGTATGGATGAAAATATCGGGCGCTTATCTATTGCAGCAACGTTCGCCAGATCTCTACGGTAGTTTATTGAATGCGGCGCATGAGAAAGAAATTAGTGATTCCATATCAATAGATCTACCTCGTACTTTTCCCGACAATATATTTTTCGAAACCAAGAAAGAGCGCCTATACAACATCTTGATCGCGTATGCTCATCACAATCGCGAAGTTGGTTACTGCCAAGGATTGAACTACATAGCGGGGTTGCTGTTGATCGTCACTGAGGACGAGGAGAAGTCATTTTGGCTTCTTAAACACATAGTCGAGAATATAGTGCCACAGTATCACACCAAAAATATGGCAAATCTCTTGCGTGACATGGCCGTTTTCAAAGAGATGGTCATACGGAGAATGCCGGCCGTTAATAAACATATCGAGAACTTGGGTATGATGATATTTATTATGAAATATTGAAAGAAGTAAAAATAATTAAGTCTGTCATTTCCTTTAAGGTTTGCCCTACGCTGTCATAGCAAGCAAATGGTTCATATGTATATTCGCCGAAGTTCTTCCCGCTGAGACAGTTTTACGCATATGGGATTGCGTATTTGCCGAAGGGTATAAGGTATACATTAACTGCCATGCCATTTGCCACCTTGATTGTATAATAATTGACATTATTGTAGGTTGTTTTTCGCGTCGCCTTAACCATGTTTAAAACGCACAAAAGTGCCATACTGGCATCCGATGACATAGGCGCCTTGGCGAACTTCTTCCGTGAGATTTTAATACACGACGATATTGTTACCGACTGCCACACATTCATGGAAGAAGTGTTCAAGTTACGCTTAAAGCGTAGCGAGTTGGAGAGTTTACGCAAGATATGCGTAGGACGCAATACTACTTAAACTACAAAACAACTCATCATTACGACCATCATTATTTATATTAAGTTGCAGGTCAATAAACGAAGCATTCGCCAAGAAAAGACAAGCGAGTCACAACTAATGTGATCCAATATAAATTAGAAAACATTAGAATATTAAAAATAGACCAAACAATAGATGCAGTTCCAGTATGATATGTGACACATGCTAATTTATCCTATAGCCTCAATCCATACGATTGTACATTAATGTAGTTTTAACACATTATGCCATTATGATATAGAATATCTATTATTTAATAACGCAAACATCGTAGTTCATGTCTTATTCTACTCATAAATGGTAAATTATTATATTTATTTTGCGTATTATTTAAACCGTCTTAGCAAACCAAAAACAAAAAAGAATGAACAAAAACGAAATGCCGAACTAGTAGCTTTCATTTTATGTCCCGAACAAAGAGCATTAAATAAACTCAACGGCTTAGATACTGTAAATGACTCAAAGTACAATGCTAGAAACTTACACTTGTATGTAATTTAATTTTAAGTTTGCTACTGATTTTAGCTTTGTATAATTAGGAAAGAAAATATAGATTTGTTTGCATCGTTGGTTGAAATATTTATACCTTTGTTTGTTTGTTTTATGCTGATTTAGCTATAAAGTATTGTTGCTTCAATAAAATAAGGCCAAAAAGAAAGTATTATTTAACTTTTATTGCTTCATTAATTCATTCATTGTATTTAAGACATTTCATAACGTCGTAACGGAGATAATAAATAATTAAAACTGATACACAATAATGCCTACAAATATAAAACAATGGATTTTACTATAGACAAAGTTGCACACTAAAATGCTAATGTGGAAGCGCATGCATCGGAAGACATTGCACAATATTAGCGAATGTAAGGTGAAATTGTAGATCTATGAGGGTCCACAGTGTGCGCCACACATGGGTTCCGAAGATAAAGCCAATGACGTAAGTAATGTCCTCCTTCCCGGGTGAACACCTAAATTTTCCCAATTAATCCACGACAACCGAGCAGTTAAATCTAAAATTCGTTAAAAGTTGTCGATATCAAATATATTAAGTACAATGAAATGTTCATTTATATTGTTACCGCTTGTATTCCAATTCGCCCGATCAGCCTTTATTTCGCCTCTCAAACATTTCTCAACATATGTTAGAGGATCATAGTCCGATTGTAAGACCTCTCTAAGCAGCGATATATAAGCGATCGCGAGCCGCAAAGTGTCGATTTTGCTTAAACGCTTCTCGTAGGGAAATGTCGGCACGTGAATCCGTAACTCATCGAATGCTGAATTTATACTACTGCAATGGTTAAAGAAACATACATATGTTAGAAGCTGTAATGTGAATTGAGCGCAATATCCAAGTATTTGCTACTCAGGGATGTCCCACAATTGATTACGGTGATTCGATTATATTGATGATTTACTTTGACTTTAGATAATCTTTCGTATACTCGGACCATTGTATTCTACTTTTAGCATAATAGACAGCAGAACATCCCCAAATAAACATAAGGCTATAGTTAGCTACATAGTAGAAAAGAAAATATAAAACACCATAGATTGTTGTACCCAGTTGGTGCCGACCTCTGGATCCTTTTACGTTCCCGTACATTGGCCTGTTGTCTCTGAATTTTATAAGGTGCAGCATTATAAGACGTACTGCTTGTGTTCGGACTGCCACAAATCAGAGACTGTGCATGCGTGCTGTTGTTGTTCATCCCGATATTGGTGGACGAGTCCAGTATATTTTCTAAAAAACCAACAAACAATATAAGTACTTAATTTATTGTGATAGAGTTCTTTACTTGCCATTACTTTGTTGTTGCTGTTGCATATATTGTTGCTGCATTTGGCGGAAATTATTTGAACCCATGCGCAAATTTCCATTGCCGGTGCCACCGACGGCGGCACCACCTCCATACACACATGAGGGTAATTCATTTATCATATCATCGTCAAAGCTATGAAATGATATGTGGCTGCAAACATGAAAATGAAAACATGTTAGTACAGTATTATTAATACAGAAAATATATAGTTAAATGTAGAAAGACGATAGGTAACAAAATCGACTGAGCTGAAACGTTGTATAGCTCCAAACCTCGCAGAACGTATATCAGTTTAGATCTTATTTTCTGATTAAATCTTAATACCACTATTAAATTTCAGAACAGTGGTACTTAATTTTGGCATATGATGAATTTAATGTCATGACATGTGGGCTAAAGTAAATAAATTGGCGGATTTACATTAGTATTGAATATTATGCTACCAACCACTGCAAGGTCGAATAATTTTCCAGCATGTTATCGGTAGTGCAAGTACAAAAAATTATTTTCAAATATTTTGTGCAGCTCCTTGATATTGGGTACTTAGGTCATATTGATATAAAGAGGGCCGCTACTATTCGATACCACAGATCGCCAAAATATTGACATAAAACGGCATTTATAAGAACACTTTAGGATGGATTCTCACGATTTTCATTTTAGCATTGGTTTTTCAAACCATATCTTATAGTATTGAGTATAGATCTCTGATGATATGCATTTCAAAGTTTGTAGTTTAAAATTGGCAATTTATTGGTGAATGAGTGGTGCCACTAGAAAAAATTGGTGAATGAAACTATCAGACCCCATACCTTACTGTGGGTTTGCACTACTTTGATCCGTGCAGTATATCAAGTTGGACTTCCTATTTCCCTGTCTACTCTTATTCGTATTACTTGCGCCGAATGCAAACTTTATTCATTCGCATTAGTTTATCTATAAGAAATGTGAAGAAGGTTTTAATACGGATAGGTAAATTTTGGCAGCTCATGGCGAATATGTTACTTTATCTTTGTTAAGTTTCCTGTTTTTATTTTTCAGACAATAACGCCAAATCACCCTGCCAAGTCACAACGTCCAACAGCTCGTGAAAATTACAGTGTGCAGGAGAACCCAAGGCAATCAACTCCGAGCGGCACAATAAAACTCGGTCTTTCGCAGACATCTGCACAAAATGTAATTAATCCAGAAGTTGAAGAAAAATTATCATAGACAACTCCGTACTTTCGCTGACGGGTTTTGATGCGGTTGAAAGCGAACCCCGATTCAATGAGAACGTGTGATTTAACAGTTTGATTTTTTCTTGTAGACTTTTCTTAGTCGCAAGTCTATGCCAATAAGCCACAGACGACCAGTAACATCGAAGGATTCTGCAGCGTACAGTAGAAACGAGAAACGTCCTTGTTATTATGTAGTTTTCTTAGACCGTAATAATATCAATAGTTTTCTTCTAATTTCCTGGCAGAATCCCATATTAGTAGATTTTAATTCGTTAAAACAAGCACCGGAGTTTTGTTAGCCAAACACTCTCTTACCGATTCCTTCTTGAGAACATTGCAGTATGTCTACATCATCAGCGTTCAAAAGCAAAATGTACAGATTTTAAAGAATGCAGCTTTCCCCATTATTAGATCCACATCAATTTCGAATTCATCGAACGAAAGTCCGTTGCTCTGCCAATGGTCTGTTAAAAAATGGCTCAGTAAGATTTTGGGCATCTTTATTCAGGTTTTTATGTCGGTCAATGTCATTCTAAGAAGACGGTATCGGATCGTCGGTGGTAACTTTGTAGTCGACGGTGGTACGTCTCGTACTGTTTTTCTTGAGATCCTTCCACGATTAGCAGTAGCGCTTTTATTGTATCGCTTCCAAGATGTGCGTGCTCTGTGTGTCTGGTATAAGAGAAAAGAAATTCGTAAGTCCTTTATTTTCCTACTTCATTATGTCATACAATCCGATTAGATTTATATGTTTGGTGTAACAATTCAATCTCCCTTTGTGCCGAACAAACCAAAACCATATCATTATTTGAGCGGCGGTCACCTTTATGTGTCTGACGAACACTTCGAATATTCCATAAGAGAGCGCAGCAAGTTACGAACGACCTATACTTTGGAGTGAAACGACGATATATAAAATTTGATACGACCAAAAATATAACACCGCAAATGTGTTTCAAGACCTTTTAAGCCGATTGAGCGATATGCGTCTGTCTGTAAGGCCGGTTGGCTGGCTGGCTGGCTGGTAGAGATGCCTCAAATCTTATTCAAACTTCTGAAAACTTGGCACGGCCCAACATGTTCCAACATCGTAGTTGGGGATTGTATATGTTATATCGGATTGTATATGCACCCGATTTTCCGAAATTCATTTTTTACCCTGTAACTCCTAACCCGTAAACTGCTGCAAATGTTGTCCACTGCTTTATTTTATAATTTTATAATGCTGGGCAAAATTTCAAAAAATTGACCTATTTAATCTACGCCTTCTTAGGCACAAAATCTTTTGTCGAAATACGGTAAATTCAGTTGAACTTGGTACACGGTAAGGGTTTTCTAAAGTAGGATCTCAAAATAAATATGGACTACATTGCCGCATCCTTTCTGGCACCTCCCATAGACATTTATCGATATTCCGCAACTGAATTGTCCCCTGTAACTCCTACTCGCATTGCCGCATCCTTTCTGGTACCTCCCACAGACATTTGTCGATATTCCGCAATTTAATTGTCCCCTGTAACTCCTACTCGTAAACTGCAGCAATCTGAAGTTTTGTTCATTGTATTGTTTCATAATTCCTGGTAAAGTTACCTCACATCTTGGTAAAGGTACAACAAATTGTACGTTTAATAAACTTAGTTTTAAGAACGAAAATGGACTGCAATGTCGTGCCCATTCGGGCGCCTCCCAAAAAATAGAAAAAATAGAAAAAATTAATTTTTACTCAGCAAACCCTAACTTGTGGGCAACAGTTGTCGATTATATTAAGCTATAATATTTGACAAAATACAAAAAACTCGACCGGATAACCATGCCCTTTTCCTGCCTGCCATACATGTTGTTTAGTTTAACCCATATAATCCATGTTTTTCATTTAATAGTACTAAATCCAATATCACTTACGAAGCATTAGGCTTTTGTTAAACTTTTCGAGTAAAAATGATTGGTATTGCCAATCGGTTTAGAATAGCTAACGTATTAATCCACAGCATTTGTTGATAAAAAAAAAACTTAGTGATTTAACACATCGCTCCGTTTCTTGGCCAACGCAAACGGTCGTTGGGGGAAGGTGTAATTTCTGTACTGGTTTTGGGTTCACGCGATAATAATATAGATCACCACCTTGCAGTCTTGTATCTAGGAAGTTTAAGCAACATTTTTTTGTTGATTGTGCGGATAGTTGGCCTTATTTTAATTTATGATTTGCATAATTTTGTTCGGCTCGAGGTCATAGTTTTGAATTGAAAAACGAGGATGTTGTCATTGTTTCTGATTGTTTTATTTAATATTTCTCAAAATTTCGATTGACTCCTTTAATCATCTTTAGGGATATATTTCATTTTTGAGTCAACTCACATTTTTCGTATGAAATGCTGTGTTACACTCCGTTGTAAAATTTGCTTAATTCGGCTGGTAGGTATTTGGTGAGATATTTCAAAACGAATGTTGTTGGACTGCAAAATGGACGACCGGATTTGTGAATCTTTTCAAATCTTTTCCTTCATGTCTTTATTTCTGCCTATTTCCATCGCAGTTTCTTGCTTAGACATTCCCGCTTCACGAAACTCCAGTATTTTACCACTCTTTAAAATACGAGGTGTGTTCAAAAAATAAGGGAATTTTCATTTTTCTCAAAAAATATTTATTTATTCATCAAATTTCTATTTTATCTCTTTCAAAGAAGTGCCAGCGTTTTTTCCAATCCTTTAAGCAGTTCTGATATGCACTTTTTGGTATGTCCTTGAGCTCTTTCAGCGATTCGGTTTTTATCTCCTCAATCGTCGCAAAACGCCATCCTTTCATGGGTCTCTTCAATCTTGAGAACAGGAAAAAGTCGTAGGTGGAAAAATCTGATGAATACGGGGACTGAGGCATGATAACGGTGTTGTTTTTGGCCAAATAATCTCTCACAAGCAAAATTGAGTGAGCAGGTGCATTATCATGATGCAAAAGCCATGCGTTTTTTTCCACAATTCCGGGCTTTTTTTCGTATTGCTTCACGCAAACGGCGCATAACTTCAAGGTAATACTAAAAACTCCTGATGCACTACGCCATGGTAATCGAAGAAAACAGTGAGCAAAACCTTGACATTTGATTGAACTTGGCGTGCTTTTTCTGGTCTTGGTCTTGGCTTGCTCATGCGACGTTGTTTTTGGTCAAAATTCAGTAATTTTAGAAAGAACTTCGCTGCCATCCGCTTCATGCCCAAAATTTCCGAAGAGATTGCATGGCATGAGCCAACCGATATGCCGACATCCTCAGCAACTTCTCTAATTGTGATTTGACGATTCTCCATAACAATTTTCTTCACTTTCTCAACATTTTCATCGGTTGTTGATGTGCTGGGGCGTCTAGAGCGAGCGTCGTCATTCACATCTTCTCGACCATCTGTGAAAAGTTTGTACCACTTGTAAACATTTTTTTTGACTCAGAGTATTCTCACCGTATGCCACTGTCAACATTTCATGTGTTTTTGAACACTTAATTACATTGTTTACACAAAATTTGATGCAACTGAATCAATGGATCAATTTTTTCGATAGCAGAAAATCGTCGAACACGCACACCACTTGTCCTATTTATGCCTCTCACAAACAAACTAAACATGCTATATGGATAAAACTGTCAACATATCCTCGAGACGAGTGTACCAACATAAAAAATATAATAATTGAAAGTCGAATGTACGTAGCCCGCGAAATTCGAAAATTCACCATATTTTTGGAACACACGTCGTACTTTTTTCATTCCATAAATATTGTAATTTGAAACAAGTTACTTTACAAATATATGTATATGTTTCGTAATTTTCTTTATTAGCATTAGATTGTTTTATACTTTTTGCGTTCAGAACTTTTGTACTTATATGTTATTCGTTTCAAATACTTTACGACCCAAATCTAATTGTATAGATTGCTATAATTACTTGTATCAAAATTTGTGCATAAAAGGCACAATGAAGAAAGAGTTGATTGACTTCGAATATTTGAAGAGCACAAGTCTGGAAATACCTGAACTGGCCTTAAACAAAGAATAACTAAGAAAATTTAACTAAAACTAAATAGTCTTTAAATCCATCAATTACAAAAGAGTAAGACTATCTCAAATTTTTAACGTTAAGTTGTTTTTAGATTTAATTAACTTATGTTTATTTAAGTTGAAACCTGCATGAAGCTCGCAGTTTCAACTGCCTGTTATATTTCTATTATATATTTAGAAACAACGATAAATAACAACTGTGTTTTTTCTTTTTTGAGTGTAGCATTTTATTAAATTAAACATACATAATATCACACTTTAGTGAAGAGAAGGAATCAATGCGGATATGTGAAGAAGGGAAACATGAACAAGAACAGTTTGTCCCACAAACTCCCTAAAAACTATACAACTTTTAGTATTTTTCACTGCGGCACTATTAATTCCTGGTCAAATACTTTTCACACTAAGAAAAATAAGAGAAACCGCCAGCAATATTATATTGTCTGTAAACTTTCAAAATTGTTTTTAAATTTAGCAAATTTTTCTTCAAATAGCGTTTTTTGATTTATATTGATATTTGTGTAAAAGAAAAGGTAAACTATGCCAGATAAGGACTTCAGAAGCCAAAATGTTGAAAACGTTTTTCTCTTTTAAATAACTGATAATTTGTTCCCACTTTCCCATAATTGTCACCACCATAGAATGGGGACAATTTGTAGCAACTAGAAATACTTATCTGGGACACCATGAAGTATGTATTTGTAAAAGCTATATATAATGGCAGCTAATAAGGACGTGTCCTAACTGTAGGAGCGGTTATTGCAAAACACTAAAAAATTAGAAATTTCACTGATCGGCAACATTGTGGTGGTGGCTACATAAGTATTGACTGTCGAACTCTGATTTAGAAATATATCTCAATTTGATTAGAACATGTAGAGTGGATTGTTAACGCGGCTATTATAGGCGGTTGTCGTTCCTATGGAGGTGAAGCGGCTATCAGCTGGATGTGCTGATTAACACCTCGAACAGACGACAAATAAACAACAATTTTTTTTTCCATATCAAACCGTAAATACCGTTTAGTAAGTTTGAAAACGAAACGAAACGGAACGAAATGAAACGAAACGATATAAAACGAAACGAAAGCATGAAAGAGGTCGCACCGCCTGAGCTAGAAGACTGAAATTTCACATATAAATATCCTTTAGTCGTAGGTAGGTTAACTTTGAAATTAAGCGAAATATCGCACATTCAAAGACTGAACGCATCTCTAGAAACTTTAGAATTTTTAAGAATTTTTTGCACAACGATATCGCTTGTGGAAATTGATAGATATGGCCAAGGACTATCCTATTCTTAAAAGGAGCTATCATGCATTTCTTAAGGCGTTAGTTATGGGTGTGGTTTTTGAAAAATGCTTTAGGAAAATTTCAATAAATATTTCATTGCGAAGATGAGTCACAGTATCATTGTATTATGCTGGAGAAAAAGACGCTTGCGCCAATCTAACTTATGTTGCAACAAACCAGTGCATAATCCGTATTACGCTATGGATCGCAATCCATGGTGTTAGTTATATAACCAGTGGCCGGGCCGAGTTTTTGGCGTGTGTCAACGTTACTGTTACTGTGAAAATTTCGTTCTTAATTAAAACGAAATTTCAACTCCAAATATCATGCTCGTATAAAACGTTATGGCTGTCGCGTTGGTAGCAATACTCATTTCATAGTAGTGAAGCACAATTTTGTGCTCAGTTTGTACCAAACGAGAAGCCAAAAATTTGTTTTGGTTTAGGATACTATCTATGACCCGCGGATCCAACTGTCAGAATACTGATCGAACAAGCTAATGAATGCCAATTATTCATTAAGATACACATAATTTGTTTTCATAGTTGTTGTTCAAAAATTCTGAACGTGTTTTCGGTTAGATTACCATGGATAGGTATTTCAATTAGCTGTACTCGTATGTAATTATATCTCCCGTCATAGGCACCATCTAAGGCAAATATCCAAATTACTGCTAAATGCTTAATGTTGCCAATGTTGAATACTAATGTTGCTAAATAGAGGAGAATACATGAATTCCAAAATGAGCTACAACATTTAAATGTACATATTATTGCCTACATTCACGGAGTTTTTTTTTCTGAAGGTTTATTAAGCGAATTCAAATGGTGGTTAAATTGTTATACATATTATTATTCTTTTTTGTATTGTAGGAAATATTCCCAATTGTTAATACGCGAAATCTACATCATCGCAAAAACAGCTTTTTTAAGCTATTAAGGTCGTCCAATGAATTTGCAAAACTGTAGGCTTGGCCTAAAGGAAACTAGCCAGATTTCTTTGCTATATCGACCCGAAATAGTTGTTCTACCCCAAAGTGTTTTCAACCACAATCCCTTTCTTCGTGGGTTATCTTCATTTTGTTTAAATGTCAATTAGGTTGAATGCATTGTTTGTGTGAGAAAAAGTATTTTTCAATGCATACCACACATGAGCATAAGCGACAACTTACTTCCTATACGTTATCATGTTGTTCATATTAGAAACTGGTTGCCAATAAGACTTAGATACCAAAATTAACTATTACATTTATATCTGTCGTCTAAAGGCAATTCCATACTAGTTTGGGTTTATACCCCAAATTTCCAAACACATTAAAAATTTTTTCTTCATCCCAAAACACTTACAAGAAGAGACTTCTTGCGTATTTCAATGATATTCCTCATACATACTTATTCGCTTGACCCCTGTTTTTCTTTGATATTGTCGTCAGATAGTTTGCTGTCCATCTTTCTTTTCATTCTGAACGGGGAAATGATTATCGCTAAAATTATTATTTTTTCTTCCTTTTCATTTTTTTTTTTTTTTTTGAGCCATTACTTGTATAACATCCCAATTACTTAGTTGAGTAAATCTTGAAAAAATTACTGGAAGTTACTAATTTTTACCATTTAATCTGTTATTAAATTTTGCGTTATGTTATGGAGTAGTTCTAAATTCCAATTAATGTTATAATTCCGTATTTTAGGACGGAAAACATATATAGTGAAAAATCCTAATAAGTGAAATAGATCGTCATCTTGTAAATTATATTTTTCTGGTATTAAGATACATTAACTTTTTTATAACATTAGTATTGTAAAGTTGTATAATGCATTTGCTATTGAATTATGGAGAAGATACGTTGTAATATTGTAATTTAATCAAATCGGCTTTAAGGCTTAAAATTACAATCCTGAATAAATAAATTAAATTAAATTACTAGAATGTTTCAGTGTTTAAATTATTACAATTATTTGCAAGCAAGATTATGATGTAATTATTTTTATTGTCGAAAATAGTAACAATAACCTAAACTCGTGATCGTATTTGATAAATGTGTAAGACATGGCATAGTTTGGTAGTTTGAAACTGTAAATTAGATTACATTAGATTAATAAAATACGTATGCCGGTTCACATTTTCTTGCAATTTCCATTCAAATGCACCGCATGATTTCGAAATTTGTTAACCCTGCCCATGCGCTTAATATGATATAAATTATATAATACGATTTCTCCCCTAAATCCTACTTGTATTTATTTTTTCAAATTCAAATTTATATGGTGTTGTATGGAATGGTCCGATGACTTACGGAAATAGTGCACGTTATATACATATATAAAGAGGGAGGTAAACGTTTCTCAAATTTGGTGTTCGACCGTTTTGTAATTTACTTTTATGTGAAAACTACCTTAAACGTTGAAATTACAAGATTTTTCATATGGGGAAATTTAATCTTTTACTTTTCACGATAATCGTTTGAATTCTTTGCATCACTTATTTGCCTGACATTCTTTTTAAATGCCTGAATGTTATGAGATAAAGCAGCTCAATTTTGATACATAAATTTTTAGACAGACTCTAATCCCCCAAAGAACATTGTTCTGATCTTAACACATCCGCTAAGAAGTTCCGGAATAAGTCGCTCACTTTTCTTTTAGAATGTGGCAGCCGGTGCTTTTCAAAAATATCATATCATTTCAAACATATGTAGTTGAGTAAATGCGCTTTAAGTGGCATTATTTTTGCTTTTTTGTACATAATGAAACAAAAAAAAAAAAAGGAACCGTTGTTAGCTTTTAACGGTAACCCAGTAACGGCTTGAATAGTATTTTGCTGACTCTTCCTTGTCAAAAACAATCGTGTTTTGATGATTTGCTGATTTTAAACGATGCTGAAAGCAGTGGATGTCCAAAAAAGATGGTTACACTAAAAAACATCAACAAATCTTAAAAGTTAATTTAGATATCAGTTGAAAATTTGGGCAAAAGGAAAATGCCTCCTATATGTTCAATCGTGATGCTCTAACTAAACTGTGGAACAAAAACTTCATTGTGTTACTGCTTCGCTGTTTGAAGCAAAAGGATTTTTTCATGCGCTGAATGGCAATGGATGTGACATGAATCCACCGATACACTCCTGAATGGAATCGGCAATTCTTTTAAAAAAAAAGTTTTGTGTGAAGAAATAAATGAAGAAACAACATCCTCTGATGGCGAAGACAACGCAGCATGTCACCAGTTGTTCTGTGATCCGACGGATGCTAACTGTTTGGAAACCTCAAAAAAGTTGTTCCAAGAATAACTATTTGAATCAAATGATAAAATCACTTTAAAAACTAGAGTGTATTTCGATAGACTTTACAAATCCTCCCATAAAAAATTATCGAAGTATGTTAGAAGTTTATGACTGATTGTATCAACCTTGTGGGGCACTATGTTGAGGAGGCTATAATAATTACAAACGTCAGTTTGAAGAGTTTTCACTACACTTGTCGAGTACTCGCATCGATGCTAGAGTCCGCGACCAAGGCCACGATAGTCGCAGGCACAGTGTCGGTCAAAATATGCAGCTATAACCATTATTTTCATTGGGCCTCAAAAATAGGGATAATATGTTGTTTGATAACGGGAAATTCACGTAAGTTAAGCTATTTGCCGAGAAAACAATTTTTTATGAAATGAAGTTCATAGTTCATTACGTTGTAATTTCATTAAATAGATCTCTGATCTAATTTAATTATCTAGACTGCACAAACGTGACCCATTCAATGAAAACATTACAAAAAGATCTGGCAATAATCCGTGGATGGGACAGCTAATTGTTTTTGTGAATTTTACTTTTACATATACTTTATATCCTTTACGCATTGGTGCGTGGTCTACGGTTTAATGATGATTCAGAACTTTTGATCATTTTAAAGATAATTAAAACACGAAAGAGTTGCCGACAGCTACCGCGGCGTCCGCTGTCGATAAAAAGTCAGATTAGCAATAGTTGCATACACAAACCACTGTCCAGCGCAAGGACATATAATAAAACTGTAACACGATATTAAAATAAATTTGCTTCACGATCGCAGTTAATTTTGATTGAATATCATTTTTCACAAGGCTTATTAAATTGCGAACCTAATTGGCGGGGATGATGATGAATCAGGTAATTGGTTTCGGGACATTTTTTATACAATTTACACTCAAATATTGCTTGGAATTATACTAGACGGACTATTTATTCACTTTATAATTGATATGCCGACTTCACTCTAATAAGATTCGTAATGGAATAACATCATCTCCTGGGAATACAATTGCCTTTTATAACGTCTGTAGTCCAACAAGAATAACGAAACATCATCATAGTGATTATGCTCAAACCACCACATCTCATTGTAGAATTGCAACCCCTAAAGCCAGTAAACTGTGATTTCTGCATTTAACTACGGTAGCCTTGTTGGTATTCGTCGGTGGCATTAAAGGGGCGGCGCTTGTGATGTACTTACACATGCATATCTCATACTCGTACATGCGGCAAAAACATACACTTTGCCTTTGGAAAAAGGGATAATTAGTATGATGAAATATCAATTATTCTCTCATAACTGTTAATTTGTACAAAAAGGATTAATTGAATCTCACATTTTCGATTTGTTTGAGATCCTTCAGTGAAGAATTCGTTTCGGTCAGTGTTGTTCCACAAAGGCCATGATATGCAACTATTCGCAAGTATTCAAACAATTTATGGTGAGTGTAGATTTATGGCTAGAATTTGCCATAGCGTTAACATTTTCCCAATTGTTTCGCGCAATATGCTCGACAGGACCTTATGCGCAATGAGTAGAAAACTGATCCCACGGCAATTGGTACAAGCATTTAGATCGCCTTTTGAAGCACAGAATCCGAATCCAGCGATTAATCCTAAGGGAAAAAAATCGGTTCCCAATGATGATCCTAATTCTATGTAAATTTATCTCTCTCTTATCGACGACATGAACAACAAAGTTATTTGTGGAGTGTTTGGCGAAAATTATCTATATAAATAAAAATCAAATGCCGTTCGTTGGTAAGAACATCAGTTGAGAACGGCTGGACCGAATTGAATAATTTTTTTTTAAATGTTCGTCGTAGTCTAACTTAGGTTTTTATGGAAAGAAAAGTTTACCACGCCCACTTTTACGCCCACTTTTTTCGATTTATCTAAAATTGTAAAACGGCTACACCGATTTGGCTAATTCTTTTTTTAAATGTTTGTAGTAAATGTTTCCAGTGCTGCTACAAATATGGGTGGGATTGGACAAAGGGGCGTGGTACATCCCATACAAACCACAAATTAAAAATCCATTATCTATGCTCCTGCTTATGGTATTTGACCAAAATTTGGTACGTCGGTTTGGAGTATATATTTAAAGTGCTGCTACAAATATGGGTGGGATTGGACAAAGGGGCGTGGTACCTCCCATACAAACAAAAAATTAAAAATCAATTATTTCTGCTCCTGCTTACGGTATTTGAACAAAATTTGGTGCGTAGGTTTGGTGTACGTATCTTAAGTGATACTGCAAATATGGGCGGGATTGGACAATGGGGCGTGGTACCTCCCATATAAACCATAAATTAAATATCCAATATTTCTGCTCCTGTTTACGGTATTTGAACCAAATTTGGTACATCGGTTTGGTGTACATATCTTAAGTGCATCATGAACATCTTGAACAATTAGTTGATGAAATAGAAGTAGGTGAACTTAGCTTTTTTTTTTGTTTTTGTAGTAGCTTAAAACACAAAAAAAAAAAAACACGGAAAAGAAAAACTTTTGGATACCGTATAAATAAAAACATTTTTATGTGTAAAAAATTAACATTCTGAAGAAAAGACGCAAAAATTGCAGAAGTTTAGCGAACAAGAAAACAAAACAGTGATTATTTTTATTTTTCTGATAGTTTGGACCATACTCAATATTATATTATATTATATTATATTATATTATATTATATTATATTATATTATATTATATTTTCAAACTACTAGAATAAGAAAGGTTAAAAAATGAGAAACAAATAGATATCTAAAATCAACTTTTTGGAATGGTAGACGCGAAAATTATCAAGGTTCGGTGAACCAGTAATAAAGTTATTTATTAATTCTTTGAAATAAAAATGTCAGATTGATAAAATTCTGAAACAACTTTGTATTTCTAGCGCTTGTTTTTGGGTTATTTTCGCCAATTATAGAACAGGCATGATAAAAGAAACATATGTATACAAGGACATAGGCTTTTTACATTTTTACACTGATGCATGGAAAATTTGTTGCAAATAACCCTTTCCAATAGTTTGTTGTAATATGATTACATTTCAACCACTTTAAAACCATTTTTAAAGGAAATACAATGAGGCGTAGTCTGATTCCCTAAAAATATTGGATTTAAATGATAATGATAAATGTATTATGTTGCGTGAGGTTTGGTCGCAAACAGATCGGTTAATAAGAAGTTGAAATGTAGATTTCTTTATATTAGCGGTGACTGAAGGAATTATCTAATTTGAAAAATGTTCGTACTTTTAAGGAAAATGAGAAATGTATCAAGTGGTGTAAAGTATCGTCAAAATCGAATCATTCAATAGGTTGTTATGGTGTGACAAAATTTCAAGGCCCATAGGTCGATTTGTATGGGAAATACCAGAATGAACTTTACGATTCCGTTCAAATTTTGCTCTCAAATTAAAATTATAGAGACAACAGCTTGTGTTAAACTTTGTCCAAATCAGGCCATCCGCTGAGAATTATCAAATTATAGGCACACAGATCCATTTGTATATGGATATACCATATGTTAGGTATAAGAAGTCATGGTCACATCTTGCCCAAAATTTCTCACTTAAATCCAATCTGCAAATGTATTAAAACATGAATCGAGACCCATGGAATGGAATCGAGACCCATTATTTCAATTGCATGGGAGGCACCAGAAATTCTATATTTTAAAGACTTTTAATTAGCTATGATCCACCCAAATTAGGAAGCATCATTTCTCCACTGTGGAGGAAAAAGTGTTCTCTATGTAGCACACTCTGTGTACTCTTGACCAGATTTCCATTGCTTTTGAACTTTCGAAAGCACGTTTCGATAGCCTCTCTTTTATGCCCTTTTCACAACCGCTTCTTTAATTTAAAACAAGTAGTTAACAGCATTGAAATGGGTGCAGCATCCACTTTTTCCACAAGCTATACGACATTGTTCATTACACCAAGCCTGGTCTAAAAGCGAATGACCAATATGTTGGAATTGTATGTCAGGAACATCGGAGTTGTAGACGTTGAACTGTAGCAATTGAGAGAATTTACTGGAATAGGTTGTGGTTACCACAGTAGAACACAACTTTGCGATGTGTAGCTTTCTTTATATTAGCGTGAAATGTCTTTTACCTATTATCACGTGATCAACATGGTCTCTCGTTTTGGCTACGACGTAGTTAACTATTCTCTTCGATGTCCTTGTATTGGAATCTGACCCCACTATCCGGTCTTAATACATTATCGGAGGTTTTACGAAATAAACTCAATTTTCTGACTGTTGGTCCTAGAATATCTTCTTTCCCTAAAATATTATGAAAGTCAAGCCCGGACGGGTGCTTCTTCTTGGCGCTCATTAAGTGTTCCTTCTCCTTCTCATTGTCTTAATCTGCCATAGGGGCATACGAGTATGTACAAATTAGAGTTATGAAATAATGTTCGTCTTGATGCGGGTTGTGGCAATCGCAGGCTGGGTTAAACCGTGCGGCGATGTGTCTAAGTCTGTTGTTAATGGACATCCACTCCAAATTCATGCCTCTCTTCATGAGGGCCGTAATTTCATCAGGTCGTCCGGCATTCGGACAGAGTCATCTTATCTGCAAAATGCATATTATAAAATGTTTTTGTAAAATGTCTTTGTAATGTTCTGTGAGGTATGTCGTGTTTTCATTGCAGGATTTAACTGATGGCGGATGGCAACCAAAATGACTTTTCGTCACCAACATTAACCACTGCCAGTGCATGAATATCGGATCAAAGTAGTCTAGATGTCGTCACGCTTAGGTTGTGTGCTGGCTCGAGATGCAAGTTTCTTTGTCTCCTTATTCTATTTATGTCTAGAATAAGGAAATTGAAGAAGGAGTTTTGTTGATTTAAACTACAGCATTTTAGTGATTTTTTTTAGTAATTTGTAAAACACGGATGACATGGAATTTTCCAATTTCGAAAAATTATTTTGGGTGTTCTATTAAGAAGAAGGAAAAGTTATGGAATATTGCATTTGATTTTTTATTTTATTTTCTGGAAAACGAAAATCTTGGCTGTGTACAAAGTTACGCAGTAATCTGTCTTTTTAGATGTTTGGCTACATCTACTTAGCGTAATCATTTGGTGAAGGAGTCATCCATCCCGCAATTTGTGTTATCAATTATTATTAAAGGAATTTATTATTTGAATACTTCGGAGATTGATTACGTATTGCTTTAAAATGTATTTTTTCTAATAATAAATTGCTAATAAAGTGTAATTCCAAAAGTGTGGCCTAAGGTTTCAATCCGTTTGTATTCCTCAGCACCAGTCTCCAAAGATAGACTCGTTTTTAAACGAAATGTCTCCTGAAATTTAAACCAGCACCGAAAATCCAGTCAATTCATCATGTTTACCTTATTGCTATAAATGACTTACATAAGTATAAAATTGTATATACTTACAAATTATAGGTACTTTTTAAAAGTGTTCCACTTTTAGTAATAGTAGAAAAAGTTCATTATGGTGTTTCGAACAAATTACATTTTAGCATCGGATTGAAAGCTGCTATAAATTTGTATTCTGAGAACAAAAGGGAGCTGCTTTACAGCAAGACATAATTATCTCTATGAAAATATACGGCAATAGAAAAACAATTTTCATTTTGATTATTTTCATTTTGGAAACTAATTTTTATTTAGCAGGTTTTGCTGTTAGAAAAGAAGTAAAAAAGCGACAAATATATGTTTTCCGATATGCCACCGTGACGTCATTTATTTGGATCTATTATCATTATGAAAAATATTTCTACCCGGCAAAAAAACTGAAGGTTCATCCCAAATGTTCGGGTTAAAGCAGTTTTTTTCGAAAATCATTAATGAAAAAGGAAGATTATTATTTTTTCTTAAAACTTTATAAAACATTTATTTATCTACAAAAGTAAATGGAAATTTTGGTGACATAAACGGGGATCTTACGGGGTTTACAAGAGCAGTGATTTAATTTATGTTCTACATAATAATATTTTCATCACTTCCAAACAAGTCTTACATGAAAATTAATATTTAAACCATTTCCAAAAGTAAGAAAACAAAATAGTTTTAAACGCCTTAACTACATTGAAATCAGGGAACACTTTTTTGTATTCAATTTGAGCGCAGAATTGCGTTGAGACTAAAATTATTTTAACGATAAGCGAAAAATATTGATGTGCGGTATTAACAGGTCAATAGCAAGAAAACATTATTCAATATTTTAATAGAAAACTTTTTTGTGTCTTATAATTTGTTGTGGCAGAACTCCAGTGTCCCATTAATAGGATATATTGTTAATCCAACACATGGATTCTACGAAATTGCTCAAATCTCTGATGTTATCGTACAATATTTGATCTTTAAAAAAGAAAAACTGCTAATTCGAATGTCATAAATTTGACACACAGATGAATTTTTCTGAATTTTCACTGCTAGGGTTTTTCTGCCTATTAAAATTTAATGTCTAACTGAAATATTATGATACAGTGATATACGAGTACTTTCTCATCCTCAAAATGTGGCCGTAGTGGCACTCAAAACTTGGCATTATATCTTCTGAATCATTGGCTAATGGGATCTCTATGTCACACGGATTATTTGATTTGCTCAGACATTCACCATACAGATTGGAACATAAAACTTGTATTCTCTTCAGCTGTGGCAGAAAAAGGTTTGGCAGGAAAAAAATACTACTCGTATAATCCCCTAAAATACTCGTAAATGTTTTAGTTCAACAAATGACGTTACACATCATTAATGTAACTAATTATGAGGTCAAAACTTGGTCTATATTTTACTGTGTATAATTTTACCAGATTTCGAAGCTTGTTCACACATTATATATATGTATATATATAAACGAGTATATGTATTATATATATATATATGTATATACAGGGTGAGTCATATGAGTGTTGGCGATTTAATTCTTCAATTTCTCGGTAACGCGCGGCGCGGGGTGGCGGAGGGATATGTTGTTCGCTGCGCCGCTTCCTGGAAATTTAGTCGCCATGGAGCCGTACACGGGAGTGCAGCGTGAATTTTGTATCCGAGCGTATTACGAAAACAATAAATCAGTGATTACTGCACGACGTTTGTATCGGCATGAGCACGGTTTACACGATTTAAGTGAAGTTCCAAGCGCCAATGTGATACGAAAATGGATCAGAGTGTTCGAAACAACCGGCTCAACAGTACCAATTACGGTTCGTGGTCGCCCAGTTTCTGCAAGATCAGCCGACATTGTGGAGCGTGTTCGTGTTTCAGTTCAGCGAAATCCGCAACAGTCAACACGTAAGAGAATTCAGTCTTTGGATGTCAAAAGAACAACTTTACGACGAATTTTGAAACGTGATTTGCATTTGAATGCTTATAAGATTCAGATAGTCCAAGAATTAAAACCCGATGATGCCAATAACCGACTTAACTTTGTCAATTTGATGCTAGAGCGGTTCAACAATTTCAACAACGTGATTTTTAGTGATCAGGCCAATTTTCACTTTAATGGCCATGTGAACAAGCAAAATTATCGGTTCTGGTCCGAGACTAATCCCCGACGCTTGCATGAACGTCAACTTCACAGCCCTAAGCTTGTCGTGTGGGCTGGGATAACGTCAACCGGTATTATTGGACCATACTTTTTTGAGGACGAAAGAGGGCATGCGATGACGGTTAGAGCGAACAATTATTGCAACATGCTAGCAGACTTTTTGGTCCCAGCTTTGCAAGAACTTCAAGGCAATACCTCGAGGATGTGGTTTCAACAGGATGGGGCCACATATCATACGGCTAGGGTATCCATAGAGCTGCTGAAAAATGTTTTTCCTGGAAAACTCATTTCGAAAAGGGGGGATATTGAATGGCCCCCACGTAGGCCCGATCTCTCTCCATGCGATTATTTTCTATGGGGCTACCTCAAATCGGTAGTCTACGAGAATAATCCGAACAATTAGGAGCAGTTGAAGAGGAATATTATTCAGAAAAGTAACAAAATACCGAGAACAACTTTTCAACGAGTTTTCCAAAATTTGCGACTTCGGTTCCAAGAGTGTCAAGCAGCCGAGGGAAGCCATTTGGACAACATTATTTTTAAGTCTTAAAAATTCCCATGCTTCTACTTTTTAAAAATACAAATATATTTTTTTTTATGTTTCGTAGTTTTTTTTTTAATTGAATATTTAAACCGCCAACACCCTTATGGCCCACCCTGTATATATACGAGTATTTCTATTTTCAAATATCACTGTAATTTGATAAATAGTTTCTGAACAAATTTGTAATGCTGTTTTTGCCCACGACTAAACATAAAAAGTCCTCATTGACAAAGCCATGCATACAAATAATAGATTATGCAAAAATTAATGGCACCTCTATAAATTCTAAGCGGACGGTTTGCGTAAGTTATATTTATGCTTTGCTTCCTAATTAAGAACACTGTTTGCGATAAAAAGAAAAACGTCCTGCATACTTTTGCGCAAACACGAATAGAAGCTGGGTAAAGGTATCTGTAAGTCGGAACATCTGACCGATATTTCTTTACTGATTTTTACATAGTGATTGAATGTTGCTTCATTAAGAAACTTAAACAACTTTCTTTTATTTATATAAATAATTTTCAATTTATTTGTTTGGAAAATGTTAAATCTTTTTAATGGTGAAATAAATAATTGGTGAATAATAATCGGTGAAGCATGTGAGACATAGCTGTCTGCACGGTTGTAACAGGAATTGGCTCAATTATTGTTCAAAATTTGTTGGCTATGTTTTGTAAATTCCCTGTTTGCTGCAAGTCTACAATAATATATCAGGCGATATGAGGTCAGAAAACTGAAGGGGCCAACAGAAGAAAATGTTCCTGAAATCAGCTTATTCTGCCATAACAAGACTGGCTATGTGCCAAATTGCACCGACAAAATTAAAAAGGGTTCTCTTGTGGCATAGTTTTGGAAAGAAAAACTCTTTTAATATCTTTTAGTAATTTTTTGCTAGTAGCATTTGTTAACTCCCCTGTGAACAAGTTTGGAGAATGTTATTGGTGATTTTCCTCACAGGTTTATGTACGAGTATATTAAAAACTTGCATGCCAAATAATTCCATTCACATATAGCACTATCTAAATACTCGCTCGATCAGAGTTTATATTTCCTGCCCGTATTTCTCACCGCCTATAAATCTGATAGATTTTTATAGATTTTTGATAGATTTTCTAATTATTAGTCTAGTTATTAGTCTAATTATTTTCGTTGGTCTACAAAGGTAGTTAATGTGATTTATAATCATGTTCTGTTTTTCCCTACAACTGGATTTTTCAAAAGACAGGTCCCTGTGCAGGTCTATATTCCACAACCAACGCTCTTATAAATTTCAAGATTTCATCTTATCGAATTTAATCAGAGTTTCGAAATAACTTCACCAAAACTTAATTAAAAGCATCGTATCGACTAAATTTCCTCCTTCATACTTTAGGGCCTCTTTTACTAGCAATAATATTTGAATGCCTTCAAATACTACTTTACTTTAACTTAAGTAAAAATAAAAACTTTGCTACAATAAAATGTAAATATATTTTCATTTCCCACGCACCTCGAACACACCGCACCAGTCCTTCGGCAAGTACACACCTCATGGCCATGTCGGCATTGGCTTTTAATCCGGAACTACATTGATGTGCGGATATTTAACCCCATGTTTGTGCTCATTGTTGAAATGCGATAATTTAATTGTGGTCTTCAGCATCTGAAAGCGAGAAATCTAAATACAGCTACAACGGCACCATGAGAATTGTACAACTATGGTTAATAATCGTGTTTACATCGCTTCATCGAAATGGGATTGTGTACACACTTGAATATGTCCTTCCGTCAATTACTCGTGTTCCGGTAAACATTCCTGGAGTTTCTAGCTGTCTCACTCGCATCGCCATTAAGAGTGATCTGCGAGTATGTCTCTCTCGCCTTCGCAAAACACACAAGGGGTTGGTTGCCAGGTCCTTATTATCACTGAGATACATCTACATCAAATGAGATTACTGTCATCGCATTTTTATTGCTATTACTCGACAATAGTCGTCCGAGTCCTCGGTGTAGGGCAAATTTCTGGTAATGTTAAGGTTTGTTTCCGTTATGGCGCACAGTGACATATTGTTCTATTGTTTGACTGCAGCGGTTTTTCTCGCCTCGGGACATTTGTTTGTGTTTTGGCAATCTTGGGAACGTGTGTCGGTCACGCGTCCTCTGTGCTCTGCGCCACACACTCGCCAACTTGTTTGATCGTCTTGAAGTGAGCGTGCAATTGAGCGATGCTGTGGTCCATGACGAGCATATGACGAAAGTCACATTTGAAAAAAGGGGAGGGAAGGTGGGCGGACCAAGCGAAGTTCATTCAGACGCACTGAAGTTGACGTGGCTAATTTCTGTTTTGCTTCTAATAAAATAACAATAATTCTATTTGAACAATTGCCGATGACAGACACAAGGATAATGGCCATCCCTTGTACCCCAATGACAACTCGGTTCGAGTACGAGTTAGGCGATTGAATGAATGCGTGTGGTTAACCAGTTTCATGCTTGAGAACTCTCTTAACCGCATTAGACAAAGTGGAACAATTATTGTGATGCTAATTGATTGTTGCGATACCAGATTTGTCATTTTATTTGATACGTTGCTATCTGTGGAATGTGGGAAAGTTCTAAATCTGATTGAACAACTAAAAATTGCGATTACTTTTTCTTCAGTGTACTATAAGCTCCACCTATTTCGTACACCACCATACCCCACCCGCTGTGATTCAATTTGCTTCCTACACGGATGGAGAAGGAAAACATTTAACGGCCATTAATGAAAACTGTCAGTAGCAGGCATACTCGTTTACTTTTCTTAGTGTGACGCATTTTAGAATATTCATTGATAACCGATACTGGGGATGCCTTTGCAATTATATGTAATAAAATATTAAAAATTAAGAACTGAAAAACTTTCGCTTTGCATTTTCGATTGGTTTTTGGGGGTGTTGAACTTTATTCCCGTCCTTCGGAAAGACTTTTTCATGTCTCATCCAGCTGTACAACAAGACAATAAGAACTAATTTCTATTACAAGGGAGAACATCGTCTTGACCGCAGAACCGAGATAGATTATAATCGTATTTGTCACCGATTTACGCAGTATCCTTTTTAGTTTTATATTCGTTTTTAAATGAGGTTTTATACCCACTCCTTCACAATGCTAACATATCTCAGTTGTCGACCAATGATATTGAGGGTATTGAAGAAATCACACGGTGGACTATCTACCTGCCTAAAGCCCCGTCGTGCGTAATATGACTTAGTAACGCATTTGTCGACTGAAGATTTCATTTCGGTGGGTGTCAGATTAGACGGAACAGGTTCGGCGTTCCGTGTTATGCGCTCAATGGTACTTTATATGCTGTAGATGAAACGATGATCCTGCTTATATTCCAGGGTAGATAAATCGAATTACTGGATGATTCATACCTATTAATAGTTTATCATCGTCGCTCATGAGTGCTTTCCGCCGGCAGGTAATCGGTATCCGTTGGCTTGTTGCATTTAAGCTTTATCGTCTTTATATCGCATTTTCAGTCGGAATAAAGTATGGCGTATAAATCACAATTTGGTAGTTTTTTTGCTATTTGCTTTGCTACGCAGCTCCAATCGGTGAGTTTGGCCGGTAGCATGGGGATCAGGAGGCCCCGGCACTGAGTTCCTGCCTGATCATTTGTTGTAGGTTGCCTAGTGGGGGCATCACGCGGGTTGTGGTTGATAGCAAAATCGCTGGTAGAGATTTTGTGCTCGAATGTGGAGTTTCATTGCAAGTTGGTGCTACTGACCTATAGAATAGCAGAGGCAGTAAGATAGGCCTCACCTCCGCCAATGGGGATTATGTTTCATACTAGCATAATCAATTTGCTATCTCCTGGCTGCGAAGGAAGGGTTGAAAATTGCGGAAGTATCAAAATTATCAGTCCCTTTTCCTAGATAGTCCAAGTTTTACTTGACTATACCAGGGGGGCGTTGGCAATCACATTGTAATATGCCCAGTGTGTCGCACACCTTAGGTAAGGCCTTCACGGTGGGACTCACGTAAAACCCTCGTGGACTTCTGACAGTCATGCCTTATGCCGTTCTTTCCACATTACACAGAGTAACATTGGATAGCAATTTCTTTCCGCCGATAACCTCCTTGTGAATTTACCTCTACGTGGAATGTTTAATTTTAAAATTTGCGTTAATGTCACAAGAATTGAAATATACGACCTAATGGTGGGTAACCGCACCTGCCATCTTACAACATAGCAAACATTAAAAAGTGATAACATCTTAAAACTATATTGTAGTACGGAGCATGATCGATTCTTCGTCGGGAATAGTTATGGTTGATGAGCCACATTGGACGAAGCTAAGTTCTCGACATGCTTTGTTAATTTAGCGAGAGTAAAATATGCTAAAATCGATCATTGAATTTTAAATGGCGAATCACCTGCTCAACGCTTTTTGCAATAATGTATTTTACCATGGATACCAAAGGCTGGCCATGAAAATAGGCAAGAGAGCAAAGAAAAGGCGGCTTTTCCATTATAAGGCAATAATGAATGAAATAAGGTCAAAACCTACGAAGCAGATGCACTGAAAGCAGTGGAGATTTATCTATATATATAAAAATCAATTGCTGTGCGTTAGTCTCGCTAAAGCTCGAGATTGGCTCATTTTGGTCTTAAATTATTGGTAGAGTATTCCGGAAGGTTTAAAAGGTTTTATTTGAAGTGATAGATGGCGTTGGAGATGAGATTTTTGAAGTTAATTTTTTTTACCACATTAACATTTTGAAGGCAAAACAACGTTTGCCGGGTCAGCTAGTATAATATAAAATAGAATTACAAAAATCCACAAAAAAAGGAAAACTGTCAAATTCTTTTAAGTCACTGTTAGAGAATGCATTTAGTATAGGCCAATCATGACTTGCGTAATGCTTTAGTATTATCCTTTCTGTGAAAAAAGTACCAAGAATTGATCACTGAAAAAGCCCGCTTTAAGGGATTGTTCTTAAGTTTGAACCGCAGTCCTCTATACTGGCGCAGAATTTGAGCACGATCTGTCGTTTTGTTTTTACAGTTTTGCAGTTCTCGATATTGTGCATAAAAATATCGATTAAAGAATTTGTCACAAATTTTGTCTTGCAATCTCTGAAAATAGTGCAGAAGGCTTACGGTGAATTAATTTTATCAAAAATATATGCATATTAGTGGTACAGTGCATTCCACAGCGGTGGAGATTGTGGTGGAGTCATTTGCCTTTCTCTGTTCGGACATCAACGTCTTCAATTGAAGTTTATATCGATAAAATGAAAAAAATGGTTATTGAAAGTCATTATTTAAGTTTGAGGGGATAGTTGTATGAGTTGTATGAGTGTTTTATGAATCAATTCGTACCATTTTACACGATTGTTTGAGTACGAAATACATTGCATATTTTTCGATAGACCTGAATTTTCTTCAGAAACTCAATCACGTAAAGGTCACTGAAAGCAAGCTAGAACGAGTAAAGTCCGCTCCCAAATTCATAAAAGGCATTATAGCCCTGATAAGATATGGATTTATGAGTTTGATACGCGAACCAATCAAAAAGTTTTGAATGGCGTTTTTCAAAAGAATCAAAGCCACAATATGCACATCAAAGTCGATTTAAAGCCAAGGTAACGCTGGCTGTTTTCTTGATTGTACTCTTTGAGAGTATTCAAACTTTTTGCCAGAAGATCAGCCGATAAGTAATGAATGTTATTTAGACGTTAAATGGCTTTTCAAAAAGAGCAAATTCGTCGAGAAAGGCCAAATTTGTGGGGGGATAACTGATTAATTTTATGCACGATAACGCACCATCTCATAATGCTATCATTGTTCATTTATAATTTCTGACCAAAAATTCAGCAAATATCATCGGACGTCCGATGTAGTCACGTAATGTGATTCCAGCTAACTTTTTTCTTGTTCCAAAACTGAAATTACTAATTCGACAAATTCGTTTTCAGTCGATAGAAGACATAAAAGATAATTCGCAACGAGAACTGAAGTCTTTTCCGAAAAACGCATTTGAAAAATGTTTGGTTGATTAGATTATTCGTTAGTATAATTCGTTAGTTAGTTATTTCGGAAGGTCCTACTTTGCAAGTGATACCATAAATTTGAATGAATAGTAAATATTTTGTGTTTTACTAAAATTTTAAATTAACTTTGGTTATTTTTGTAGTCATAGATAGCTTTCGAACATTCTCTTAAAGCTCATTTATATGCTAATGATTTGCAACTCCTTATGAGAATAAATATTTGTTTGATAACTTCCAAAATCGTGTAAATAATGAGTTAAGAAATATAAGTCGCTGGTGTGAAAATAATTTTATACATATAAACCTGTCTAAATTAAAAGCAATAACTTTTAACTTAATCCCTAGCAGATCTGTTTCGTTAAATTGTTTAATTATTGATAGTGTTAGCACCATAAAAATGATGATACTCTCAAATGTGAAAGCCATATCAGACAGGTAGCTTCTAAAATTACATTCTTGCTACGCAAGTTATATAAAATAAATGTGTCTCTTCCGCTAAAAATACGAAAACATATCGCAAAGGCGATGTTGATGCCACACGTTATTTATAGGTTAGAAGTTTATTGTGGAACAAGTAGAGGTAGACTAGAGCGATTAAAAATATGCTTTAACCGTATAATTCGTTTTGTGTACAAATTAAATCATTATGATCATGTTACACCATATTCTATTGAAGTTTTGGGATGTACATTTGAAAACTTTATCGACCTTAGAACTATTTTGTTTTTCTACAAAAGTATGAAATTTGGCACACCCAAGTACATAGTTTTCAAATTTGTATTTGGAAGGTCTTCAAGAACCAATATTTTACAACTTCCACTGGCAAGAACGCTAATAATGCAGAGGTCTTTTCGTTTACGTACTATAGGATTATGGAATTCAAAAATTCCATATGAACACAGAAGATTTTCACTATCATGTTTTGGATTTAAGAAGCTCTTAATGTCTTGCTTGTAGAATTATTATACTTCACTATAAATTGTTGATGCTACACATTTTATATTCTATCTTTCTTCATATTCGTTGTTAATACTGTTAATACTACTATTATAATAATCTTCTATATATATAAAAATAAATTGCTGTGCGTTAGTCTCGCTAAAGCTCGAGAACGGTTGGACCGATTTGGCTCATTTTGGTCTTAAATTATTGGTAGAGTATTCCGGAAGGTTTAAAAGGTTTTATTTGAGGTGATAGATGGCGTTGGAGATGAGATTTTTGCAATTAATTTTTTTTACTACATTAACATTTGAAGGTAGAACAACGTTTGCCGGGTCAGCTACTCATTATTAAAACTTTTTAAAAACTGTATCGTAATAATAATAAAGTCAGTAAGTAAAGTAATAATAATAAAGTCACAAACTGAACACGTGTAATTTGAAGATATTCAGAGTCGGTTCTAAAATGTTTAAGCCTATAATTTTGTGACATATTTTAATCACCAAAATAATGTTATTGAAAGGACCTAAGTGTTATTAAAAACTAGATATATTGATTTGTTGTCTTTGACAACTATCACTAAGGTTATCTGGGCAGGATACTTGTACAACACTTGCACGCTCATCAGAAGCATTGTAAAGCTTTTTTGCTACTTTCGAAAATTAACGCAAAAACAAATTTGAGATTTATGGTTTAATTGTTCTACAGAAAAATATATTCCATCAAACCGTATCAATTTGTTAAAATGTATACGGTCTCGTTCCATACAGCACAAGATACAAAGCAGAAATGAAATTCTTCAGTCCATTCCAAAATAGTGATATCAGCTAGAGCTCGTTTTGAAATTTTACTATACAAGACATTCATTTAGTGAAAGTATCATCCACATCTCATTTCCTCACCTATGCTGCCATTCAGAAGAACAATTAGCAGAAGTGTTCACTAAACATTTGCACTGCTCTTCGAGTTTTCGTGATCACATTTCTGTTATTGTTATTTTCGGATCTACAAGGGCAAAAACGGCATCGAAGGGTACGACTACATAACGAGTACTTTTTAGTTTCAATAAAAAATGGAAGCAAAAATAAGCTTTGATAAGGAACGACACCAACTTTAGAAAAATTTAAATTTTTCGCAGAAAAGCGAGGAAGAACCATCGCTTTTGCTATTCTATTCTTAATCGCAACTATAACTATGGATGTGACTGCTGAAATTGTTAAAATTACGAATTTTCAATATACTCTTCTATTACGTACGAGTATCTGGCAAAGAATTGAAGAATTTGTACAGCTAAGAAAAACTTGTCGATATAATCTTTGAGAAAATGGACGTTTTTCAGTATTTCTGTAATATCGTTAACATTTATCTATTAACTAAAAGCAGTGTATGGAAGAAACCATCAACAATTCACACATTTGTATGTGACCGCTCTAAATGTGGGCATGTTTATTGAAAATTACTACAGCAAAAAGAAAAAAAGCAATAGAGATAGTTTTTGACACAACCACTTACAAGCAGCCCACTGGCTCCACGATTTTATGGGCCACAAGCGTCACAAGTTGCAAGATTGTTTCAATGTGAAACAGCTTGACTGAGTACTTACTAAGTGTGAATCCGCCTCAGGCAAAACAGAAGTTTTTCGACATATTCCTCGACTTTGCATAAAGTAATATCTATAAAAATTGGAAATTTATATATACAGGAAGCCACTACGCAAGTTTATACAATTTTTAATGGCATTACTCTGAATGGGGGCATTGTTAATGAAATATTAGAAATATATTTCAGAGTATATTTGATTGGAAAACAGGCCGAGGTGATATTTTATGTCTGAGAAGAGGATGTTTTTGCCACGTATATTGAATATCCTATCCATCTCTGCATCAGTCCAGTATTTGTTAACGCAACCATCTTGTCACATTTCCATAATTTAAGGGTACGGTTATTTGTTCAAAGCCGAATGTAGCCCTTGAGTTAGTGCGGTGTTCACCACTGCTATATATATATATATATATATATATGTATACGTTTGAGTCTAACATTTACTATTTTTTGCAGGACACGGTTCGGAAAAAGTTACATTCATAAGAAACACACGCATATAATTGGTTGACGCAACGGAATACTGTTGGTGTGGGAACAGCTTTACTCGTGTCTGAATATGCTTCTTTCTTTCTGTATTAGCTAAAGGCTATCGTTCGTAAGGAAATTGTTTACTTGTTTGTGTGACTGAATGTGTTTTAAATTTCCGTTTTAAAATTTTTACATTTTTTTCGGCATATTCTTCTTTTCTCAACACAAAATTTAACCAGATTTCATTTAAAGTAATCGACATGTTCATTATATAAATGTTGCTTGAAACATTTTTTAGTTTACCTGCAAAGAACTTAGTCTCTCACTGCCACAACATTTTTAAACATCCTTTTCCGACCAAAATGATTGATAATATTCCATACGATAATACGATACGATATACAAAACATTGTTCTTAATACAATGTTCTGACTAGTGAGGGTATTATCGATTACCAATTTGCTCACCGTTTCCATTGAAATTCTACATTCCCATGCATGATAGTACCTCAAAATATTGATTAATGTCATGTTATCCTTTTGATAGCATTTTGTGAATGCTTTGTTTGCTTACACAGTAAAAGAGTCCTGTGAATAGCTCTTTGGGACGCTTGTTGGGTATGGATAAGCGCTTGTCCATGGATAAGCGTTTATTTGTTTTGATGCTTAGGCGATGCTTTTGTTGATGCTAGACGATGTGAATGACTGCGCCAGACACGTGCCCACTTAGCATTGGCCACTGTGGTGAGAAAAACAAACATGAAATGGAAAACTTCCGCCGGCAGCTTTGTTGTACGTGGTTTGTGATTTCAATAGGAAAACTAAGAAGAGGCTATAAACTTTGCCAGTGATGGAAGGAAGCTTTACTGAAAAAAGCTTTTCCATATACGGTTATTTTCCCACAATAAATGCATGAAAATTGTTAAGTGACATTACTTTTTTAGCTGCAAAATTTGTTCAAAGGTGGGTTTCAGAAATGTAATTTTGTTAGCTAAAATTCATTGGCATTTATGTGGAAGGAAACAGCCGTAGTACCTACAAAATAATAAACTAAACAACTAAAACCTAATGTGGTTATAATGAACTCGAATGTGTCGGACATTTCAGTTCACTATAATCGAAGTTCGTTTCTCAATCGGTACAGAAATTCCAGGAGTCTGCAGTAGTGTGAGTGGTGCTAGAAGGGGCGCGTTAAATAAATTCATTCCTTCGGTTAAAGGTATAAAAATACGCTGAATTAAAGCACATTAAAGGAATCAAAATTGTAACTTTCTAATATAATCCTTTTGGGGAATGTAGTCATTTCGACGATTTTTGTAGGGTACGAATTAGGCATTGCAGTGGATAAAAAAATGTTCGATAAATAGGTTATTTGGGTACCAGCTACTAGAAATGTAATGGTTACTTAGTGTATTATTCTCCAATTTGGAAGAGAATGGTGGAAAAATTTAATGGATATAAATTTGAACTACTATAGCCTAGTAATTAGAAATTACAGAGTATTGATAGAATTTTGCAGCTGATCGGCTAAAGATATGAGGCCAAGAATATAAGGTATACATCAGTCACTTGTATGGGAAGTTCCAGAAGGGTGGGGCTAATCGGTCAATTTTATCAGTAAATGTGAAACAATGCAAT
>JAHXMU010000737.1:550070-612920 GCA_019455685.1 Philornis downsi | reverse complement strand
TTTCATTTCATTTCATTTCATTTCATTTCATTTCATTTCATTTCATTCCATTTCATTTCACTACGGTATCATATACCAAATACTCACTTATAGTTCCTACCTTCAAACCCAATTGGGGATTATGCAGACTTCAAAAAAGACCCGAAGTAGCTTTGCCTTTTCGGAATTAGTTTCCGCGACCTTTACAAAGTTAGAGGTGAGTCAGGATATATGAAAAGAGTTTTATTATTATCATTCCATTTACTCATAATCGTTTTAAGGCTGTATATTCAACTTGCTGACGTGAGACCTGTGTTACAAAATGTGCTGAGTGCGGAGGTCAACATCCAATGTGCCGAACATAGCATTTCTAAGATAGGCCGTGGACTAAAAGAAGAACTGTGATAGCGAAACTGTTGCTGTCACTGTCACTGAAACAGACGGCAATGCTGAAATTTAATGTGAACCTTAACTCGATCAGGTCATGATCTTCGGAGAAAAAGCAAAAACAAATCTTAAAAGTAATAAAACAATTTTTCTGAGCTCTTTCCTGTCATTCGGAGATTTGCAATATCGATTTATGTTTTAACCTTTTTATTCCATAATGGAAAGATGCATCTTCACTTATACGGATGGTGGATTGAGATTTAATCTCAGTGCAAAAGAAAGGCAATTTCAACGCGACCATCTTCTGTTGGTTCTCCGGCAAATGGTAACTCTACCAGCTGCTGCTAATATTCATTTATGCACTATCCAGTGGATCCAATTGGATTTGAGTGTGACACGTCCACTAAAACAGTTGTTAATGATAACGATCTACAAAATCGCTTGGAAACGTTGCTATGAATAATTCTTTATATTATTTGCACTTGTTATTGCCGCTGCTGCTGTTGTTGCGGCTGCTGTAATCGAGTAGAAATGCGAATGAGCGAGCATACATGCACTGGGAACGATGCCCATAAATAACGCTAGTAAGAACGGGGCACCTCCTCAATGCGATGCCACGAACCGAATACTTTTTGCAAAGGCTGTCGGCTTGTCCGTCTGAATGTCTGGGCTCTCTTTAGTTTAACACACAAACACACGCGGATAAACGTGTGCACGCCGTCTGCTTACCAAGAGCCAGCCTAATGAATGGAGCGAGCCTACATCGCGGCAGTGAAAAAATCTATCCGCTGTGACCGCCTTAAGCTTGAAAAGCTGAAAAAGCCATACAGCACACGACGACGAGTGGACAATATCAGCTAAGGTCTTCTCAGTGTTTTTGCTCAGTCTCAAAACTTTAAACAACGGTTGCGGACGTCTCATACCACTGCACAAAATCGTTCGACCGACGGACGACAAGTGTAGTAAACGGTGTTAAACGCAATTCGCGGATCGGTTTGTGCTGATTTTGTGATCAAGCGAAACCGCCAAAGCAGCGAACGTCAAATCAAATCGAGCATGTCAATCAAACTAGAAAGAAGTGCTAAGATAAATGCTTAATAGAGATGTCCCCCGTGCAGCAATAAGAGCAAATTAATTGAAAACAAAATTGTCCTCCCCTCTTCTCAGTGTGATGCTGCATATCATGATCGGGCGTCTGGTGAGATTTAGAGCCACATTTCCTTTGAGTCTATGTCTTCTAACCGATGCCTTCTCACAAACCAGCTCGCGGCCAATCTATGACCACACTGTATTGTTTATGTTGTGATATAAACGGACCAATGTTATCATTTTGAATTCCCGTGTTAAAAATAAATCCACCGCAAGTGACATCAGAGTGATAGTATTGCGGACAGCATTTATCCGATTAGAGGAAGCGAACGTATTAAAAGCGGTCTTGCAATTGCGTTTGCCAATTAGCTTATCAATAACAGATCGAAGAGCAACGCAGAGTAGTAGCAACGTGCAACGTCATTCGTGCTACGCTAAGATAAGGCGTTGAGAACAACAGCAGTGACAAAAACAATAACATTGTGACACATTCGAAATCTCTGAGGAAAGAAAACACGAAACACTTTGCCTAAGTTGATAACAAAAAAAAAACAAAATAACGTTAACAGAAAGCTGTGCAAGCGGCAGCCGTTATAAATAAAAATAAATTAAAAATAAAATTTTAGTGTTATCTGTAGTTGAAAAAAAAAAAAATTGGCGCCATACGGAATAAACAATGCCAGCGAAGCGCTCATTGCGGCGCACCGACGCCGAAAATGATGAGGAATTCCACGAACTCTTGGCTGGAGCATCCGCAAAAGCCACCATCAACACGGCCAATGGTGACAAATCTAAATCAGGTAAATCACTGATACTGATAGTGTCCAATTTGACATACCTACAGCCATAAACATAACATTTTCACATGCATTCGTTTCGAAGTACAGAGTCGACCCAATATGCGTAACAGGAGACAGTTATTATTTATGGAAAATTATGCCGATTGTAATGTATTTGTACGCTACGAAATATGCCAATGAATTATATTTTGAATTGCAGTTTTTTTTTACCTTTCAAATCGATTTTATGCACTACATGCATTCTCAAATGCTGCACAAAGGAATGTAAATTCGAATACTGTCGATATGACAACCCCTGTAAGATTCCAGTAATTAAATTAGATATAAAAGGTACTGAAAAAGCTTTCCTCTTACGACAAGCACAAGTAAAAATCAGTAGTGTTGACATAAATTTTCTTCCAGCTCATCATTTTCTCTTCTTTCTTACATATTTGTAAGTGATTTTTTTTTTGAATGACTCCTTATTTTAAGCGCATATACTGAGAATAATTTTGAATTATGCGCCAAGTAATATTAGGGTCGTCGATTACAGATGCATTTTTGGCTTTCACAGGATGAAGGCAAACAACACTTATCCTTTCGTTTGTAGCAATTATAAATAATCCCCTGAGACCCCGCATGTTCCTTAAAGTAATAAAAATCAAGTATGCGCGAAATAGGACGTACTCAAAGGCAATTTAATTTTAAAATTCAATCAAAGAAAAAACCATTCATACACAAACACTGAAGCCATTCCTAGAAAATGGAGACTTTTTATGTTTTAACAAAAATTTTTAAACTATCTTAACTTAAAAGAAAATATGGCGATAATGAATAGCTAGTGCAAAAACCATCGCAACTCTTATACTTTTTAAGAGACTGCCCCATTTCTGGGCGTGATAAATGAAAAATAATAAACAAATTACCGAATTTTTCTACACAAGAATGCACAAAGTCTAATTAATATTTATAAAGGGAGAGCGTTTCTGAGAGTAGAAGAAATGTATCCCTACAACGCCGCAGCTGTGGAAAAAAGTTCAGAGTTTTGTCAAAAGTTTGCAGTATTCTTTAATTTAAATTTGTTGTATATGGTGGAAGTTGATAGACAGGAGGAAAACTTGTTAAACTATAAACCATCTCCTGTCGATGGGTCATCTACAACGCTATGGCCCGTAGGTTGTGCAGGCGGAACAATTGGACTAGTAAGTTGCTCACACAATGACTAAATCTATGTTCGTAAAAAATTGCACTTTTCCGAAATTGTTCTTACATTGTTACCATTAACTGATGAGTATGGCATTCTACCTATAGTTTACGTATATTGAAAGGCCAATATTTTATGCGTTTTCACCCATTTATCTTATGACAGACTAGTACGTTCAAGTCCAAGACACTGTGCACAGCCATATGCTCGTTGTTGGATGAGTCTTCAATACATCCCTTTCCAGTACAACTCGTATTTAGCTAACAAAATTGTTGCTCTAAATGGGAATACAATACTGTTGATTAATTGTAGTCCAAAATATTTTCAATTATTGGGAGTAAAATATTATTGTGCATGAAATAAAAAGAAATTATATTATTCGTTGACAAAAGAAGTATGCTAAGTAAACAGAATTATTAGTTACCATTAAATCAAACATGTTAATCATAAACCGTATAATCGTGTTTTATCAAAAATTGCTCCATTTATCCATTGCTTAAAAGCAAAATACGTTGATAATGAACAGTTATTGAAAAGACCATCTCAACTCATATACTTTATAAGAGGTCACTCCATTTGTAGGCGTGGTAAACGAAAAATAGTAAATAAATTACCAAATTATCAATTATGATTTCTGGATAAGAATTTATTTGAAGCAAAAAATGGAGATGGATGGAGATGGATTTCATAGTAAGAAAATCAAAATATACTAAATATGTTTCATTACTTTTTATGTCGGTTGAGCCATGCCCGACTGTCTTGCGGTTATGGAGAAATTTTATAAAACTTCTTAAAAATTGCGACCGTTAAACAGACTCCTCAGCCCTCTGGTACCAACCATACAAATTTAACGATTTGCCGACATTCACTCTTTCCTCCATAATTTGTGAAGGTCACAATAACCTAAATTTGTATCTATTGTACTGCTTTATGTTCTTTCAATTAGTCTTACATTCATATATTTCCAACAATTGCTACAGGTTCAGCCAAACTATGGGAGCATCGAACATGTGGTACATTTGGCAGATTTATGATTTAAACAAAATTGACTGCTTCGCCGTGTTTCTCGGCCTAAAAATTTGTGGCACCTCCATGTATGTACATTAATTAGAAGAAAACAAAACAGAATTTCAATAAAAAGTTAGTTGGCAAAGATATCTCAAAGTCAGTTTATCTGACTGAAGTTCCTGTTCTGATCTGAAAAACCCCTATTCTACTCGTAATTATTGAAACAGGAAAAAATATGATTTTTTGGCAGAAAAAAAATCAACTTTTTGAGAACATGAGTGAAGTGTCGACATACTTATTTGCAGATAATAATTCAACTCGTTATGTGGATAAATTAATTGTCATCGATGTGGTGATATAACTCGAACACCTCTTTGAATTTAAATGCGAAAAAAACTGGATATGTAAATTACAATAGCAGAATGTGTCACTCTACGCAATACAAAGACAACCTCTTGTAATTCTAACAAATTATCCAATGACGTTCCATGCATATCACTATTTATACTAACTATTTTATTTGATTTAGAATTCCCGGATATTTGCTAACAAAAGGAGATTATTCTATTGGCTTTCTCCAGCAACGCAGATCCGAAGATTCGATCCTGTATGCCATGCGCATTCATCCAGTAATATACAAACTGAGCTGGCACTTTGAATAAGATGATAAATCCATCGTTAACACTGCCGGCAACGTGTGAATACATGCTGGAGTATAAATGATTGGGCACACATATGTTTACATACATTTGTATGTATTCGCATATGTTGCATGTACTGTTAGCATATATCATCACCATCATGATCATCGTTTTCTTCATCACCACTTAAATTCAATTTAATCAATTACTTGTGTATTCGCATCGCATAATAAAAATACGAGTAGTAATAACAATAATCCATTTGAGACAATAATGCGGTCAGCGACTGCTTTTGCTGGTTTGCATCCGACTGAGGACACCCACCCTCATTCGGTTGGCTCGGGCGAACAATTGAGTAATGTGACATGACACATAGGCCAGCAGAGTGCTGTCCCGTGTGTCTGTGTGTGAGAGAGTGAATGTTGTGAAACTTTGTTTGAGTGCCACAATTATATTGTTGTGTTTTTGTTTTGTTTTATCGTTGTTATTGTTGTCGTTTTTTTTTTATGTACAATCTCGCCTAAAGAAGGCAGACAACACAAAGAGATGTATGCGTGCATATGCATGGATTTGTGTGTGTGTGTGTGTGTTCATTCATAGGTCAGTTTGGTCGAAACAACGACCTTCAAATGCGAAAATGTGAAAAGTTCATAGAGTATACTTGATGCTGTGCAATCGCATCGCTCATACGTTGGAATATGAACCAAAGCACAAAGATTACAGTGAGGAACAAAAATTGTAACAAGTATTCAAACAAAAGAATTTCAAACAAACTTTCAAAGGGATCTATTACTAAGCCGATCTACCATATCGTCCTCTTGGATGTTTTCTATGAGCATAAGTGATAAATGAGCAAGTGATAAATTTTGATAATAACTTCTATTATTAATATATATATAACTATATATATAACTTCTTCTATTATTAAAATATAATAAATATATATCATTTTATGCGAGTTATTTGTATTTATGATATTTGCTTTAAAAAATACATTTCCAAAACATTACATAATTTAAATGATAGCGAAAAATTTTAATCGCAAATAAGCGCCAAATGCGCAAATATTGTCCAACAACTCTTTGTAACTGATAACACATGACTTGTTTACAGATGTGGAATGCAAATAATTTGCTGATCTTTACATCTTTTACGTAACCGGTGACATGTTTAAGTGCAAAAACAACACAAATAAATGTGGTACATTTTAGTAAGTTAACAACATTGTTAAGGCATACTTTGTTTCAACAAAGCAATTTATGTTATGAATTATAACAAGACGCCTGAGTCAGCCGGAATGTTTATGTAATTCACCCTTTACCGGAAATATGATCGAATTTATGTTTATAGTGTTACTTTGTTTAAAATTCAACATGAGTGAAATCATATCAACTCATGCTTATATAGATGTCTAATACTGAGAAATTCAAATTAATAGTTAGGAAATATCCATTGATAAGATGATATATCTTGAATATGGCACTGGGAAAAAGGTCATATCCTATATTTATTCTTCAGAGAATGATATCAATGGGTTTTTCTTTTTTGTGAAATTTTAGGTAAATTTAATGCAAAGGAATGTGTAAAATGTAGTTTTGAACATTGTTTAAAGTTAAACATGTTTTGTGTTAGATAAGGAGCGTCGTAGTTTTCCCTTTAGTTTTTATTTAGGTATTGCGTTTTGTGTTAGATAAGGAGAGTCGTGGTTTTCCTTTAGTGTTTGTTTAGGTATTGCATTTTTGAGTCGTATTGATGCCACATGCATCTCCCGCTACGTTTTTACGACTTATGCTGGAAACAACATATGTACAGTCCACTTAAACCTATAATAAATAACTTAAAACACTAAACGCAGCGTAAACGGTTTAAGGGATGAAATGATTCTTACTCCGCTCTTATCGCATGCGGGTGTGGGGCCGCTCTGTGTGGCATGGCACAAGGAGCGTTAGTGATAAGGTATTTTAATAGTTTTCGTTTGTCTAGTTTAAGTTCTATAGTTCATAAGAATATTCAATAAAATGAGTTCTTCCAAAAACCTCAAAGCGAGAGGTCTTGTCATTTCAAGGTTAACCAAACATTTTTGTTTGAATATTTTTAAAAAATTTTCAATATTTTCAAATAAATAAAATTTTCTGCTTAGTTGGCTCACGATGGAGAATAACTAACAACTAGAATTACTGCCTCCTTCTCCTACAAGACAATGATGACTAAAGTTGTTTTGTTCCTATTTTTCAACACTCTCAAAATCCTTGGATGATTTTTTTAAGATTTAAGTTTCCAGGTTGGTCCATTTTTCTTCAAAGACGACCGTGGAAGAAACGTTACCGTCTACGGCGAACGATATCGAGCCATGATACGCGATTTTTTTTTTTTGCCCCAATTGGCTGAGTTGAACTTGGTTGACAAGTAGTTTCATCAGAACTGTGCAACGTGCAACACTGGTCGTGAAACAATAGATACGTTGAGGGATGAATTTGGTGAGCAGCTTATCTCTCGATTTGGCCCTGTGAGTTGGCCTCCAATATATAGCGATTTAACGTCTCTTTATTATTTCTTGTGGGGTTATGTCAAGTCGTTAGTCTATGTGGACAAGCCGAACACTATTGAAGCATTACAGGATAACAAAACACGCGTTATTCGTGGAATACAGGCCGAAATGCTCAAAAAGAATGGAGATTTGGAGACAGAGCCGCGGACAACATTTACATGAAATTAGATTTAAAAATTAAATGGCAAAGACCAAATTACCGATCCCAATAAAATATTTTAATATATGATGCAAATTTAAGTGTCTTTCGATTTAAAAAAAAAAAAAAACTACGATTAAAAAATCATCCTTTATATGTACAAATGAGAAAGACACATCACTATGAGTAGGCAAGAAACTTCCAATAAAGTGTGATAAATTGGTAATTAAGAAGCTTTGGAACAAGCAGCCAGTGATGGTCGACATGGTTAAGGCGACGTCACTGATAAATCGTCTTACCAATAACGAAACGCGTTTGATGGTGGTGTCCAAGTTCAACCCCCGCTTCGGAAAAAATTTACTCTTAAAACTATTTCAAATTACCAAAAAAATAACATTTTCTGATTAGTTAGCTCACGATAGAGTTAGAATTACTGTCTCTCTTTTTTGTGTTTAACATAGAATCGTACAAAGCGTCGATTTGCTCATTAAGAAGAATATAATTGTAGTACATGGGAATAGAAATTTTGGTTCCACGAAACGGTAAACGTTTTTTAGATAATTTCTATACTTTGAGCCAATTTTGTTAGTAGACGTTAGTGTATTATACAATTTCATTTTTACCGACAAGGTTTACGGTGTTAACTGGTTATAAATATGATTGGTAAATCTTATCAATATTATTATCTTTTTTCATGCCTGTCGTAGTTTTTGACATAACAACCATTTTGGAATGACCTATTTGGGAACTTAGTAAAAGGGGATTTTTACCAGAATTCTTTTTGATGCTAAACATTTATTCCTGGTATTTTGATATATTGAATACACCCTTAATACGGCCCAGTTTTTATCAGATATGCTCAGATGGAACCGACCAAAAATGTCTCTTTGCGACCGTCAAATTTGACCACTAAGTTTGTGATTTCGTTTGTAACAAATGGAAATACTCCACTGAGATGCCAAGTAGTGCATATTATCTATTACTGATCATCGTAAGAGTCTGTGTCATCTGAAGCATGTCCGTCTATTCGCCCATTTACCTCTTGAAACAAAAATTTACCTGAATTTTAGCAAACAAAATATTCTGTGGTCAATGCCCGGTCAAGATTGAAATTGGAAAAACACCAACCCAGTAAGAAAAAACTGTCCTATACGAGGACTAAACTCATTTGAAAAAAAAGCCAGCATTTTCATGATTTTTTCGGCAATTTTACAGTTTATTCGTTAATTAAACGAATTGTACCTTGATAAAGTGCAAATACTGAATAGATCCATCCCAAAGCATATAAGTTTTTTACTTTGAAAAATAGTGTACGTTTCTGACGCGTGTACTTTAATATTGTATCAGATGTGTTATCTTCTACACTTTGTCACAACCAGGTCAAATCAATAGCGGAACAAAAGTAATTGAACCAGCTTTGAATAATATAAATTTTCAAAGTTTTCAATAGTTTAAATATTTTTTATATATATATTATCGCGTCGCCACTCATAACGTTTTTAATGTGACCATAGCATTGAAAAATTCTAAAGAATATAAAAATTCAAAGGAAGAAAATAGGAAAGTCGATTTATTATGTATGAGCAAAGGGTCTTTTCCTAGCTACGAGTCGATATAACGTTCTTAATATGGTGGTTCGTAACAAATTGATGACAGAAATACTAAATTCATTTTAGAAAAATTGGTTTTTTTCCTGAATTTTTGTAATATTTTTTTCGTTCAATCGTTAGTAGAAGGCAATCAATCTCGATTGATACGGCGGCGGTTGACAGATACGTGAAAGAACCTCTGTTGTTCACACTTTTTTAAGCGAATCATGGTTGAGGGCGTGGAAGAAGGTGCGACTTTCCACTAAAGAAATAAGATAGATGGATGAAAAGCAACCTTTTTCGATGGTGAGTCAATGCATTGCTCACGACTCTGCGAACAGGGGCTGGTCCACGGTATTGGGTTTATACATTTTAGTAAATTTTTCACCTATCTCGTTGAATTGTAACCATATTTTACATTTTGAAAATCAATAACCACAATGTGGCATAACTAGATCTGATCGAAATTATCTCATAAAGATCACCTAAATTAGACCTTCCCTAGTTTTCTTTACGTAATGCCGCGAAAATTTTATTTGAGCCATGTAAACAGAAATTATGTTTTTTAATATTTGTGCCCGGAGTAACAAAAATGTAATGACGCTTGAATAGCACCGCGCAAAAACTAAAATTTTGTTCCGTATTATGTCCTATAAAACATAATGGATAAGAGGAGTGTTATAGTAGAGTGTTACCGAACTTGTCGTTCTGGACACAAATTAAGCTGACGCATTCTATTACATTCAATTCATCATAGGCGCTAAAATTTCCAATCAAAAAAATTATGGTAATAAAACACATTTGGAATCAGATAAAAAATCGAAATAATATATATTTTAATTGGTAATGCTTTTTAGCAAAGTAATCCTGGTAAAAATATATGTGTTAATAGCAGTGGCATACAAACTTCAGTCATTCAAATACTCTGTGAGAAAAAAATCTATTTTGCACACAGAACGTTTATCGTTTGAATGAAATTGGAAATTCTCATCAAATACTTAAAATTGTAAGATGATAAATTTGTTTAAAACTAAATTTTTTCGCTCAATAGTGACATATTTTCTAACAAAAGCTAGTTAATTAGTGCTTGCACCTAAATCTAAATCAATGCAAAATATAATCGCCATGTCAAAAAAAAATTTGCCAGAAGCCTGCATTCATATCTGCTGATATTTATCACTGGGCATTTATGCAAAATTTGTTTTTCTTTCGATTGAAGCGAAAATTCGTGTTTAGAGTGAAAGCTTCGCACGTTAACGTTGATGTGCGCAAAACACAAAGAGTCGTTTTCAATGAATTGATATAATTTGCATATTTCTAATTAAAGTTAATCAAAACTATATTGGTTTTTTTTTAAGTAAATTACGTAAATTATGTATACTGACTAAAATACAAAAAATGTGAAAAATTTGTCATGCCCACAATATATGAAAATTTATAGAATTGATAACTAAAATGTCGCTGAATACGCACCACTTGGCATTTTATACACTAAAAGCCAACTGGATTGTAGGAAAACACAGACTAGCCTGTATTGATTGTATCGATGTTTTCAATGAATATATTTAAAGTAAAGTATACAAAATTATTTCAGTCGCTTACTCTATGTTGATGTATAATTAAGAAGTATATCAATTAAATATAATTAAACTTTGCAGGATCATATTTGCGCAATTTTTGAATTCTGAGCTATTTGTGCGTCAAAGTATTATTGTTGACAGTCCAACTTTCTGAGTGGCGCACAATATGAAATGTATTCACTTAATGAAGTTTTGACTACTCAGTTGTTCGATCAATCTATTAATAATGAGTTTTAAAAAAATTAAAATAAAGAATAATCGATTAATGGTGAATATAGTTAATACAAATGCACGATTGATCAACTAATCCGGGTTTTGCTTAATCGGGATGACTGATTAATCAGTTAGTCGCAAATCACTACTATATAGGTAAACATGTCTGAGTCCATCCATTCAGAAAAATGTGAATGTAAATGTTGGTATTCATAATTAATTCTGTGGTCACAATCCATAACAGCCTAAGTATGTTTTTCAATATTTTCAGTACAGGAGTTTAAAGTTTTGAATCTTCACTGAAAATCAGGAGAAGGTTTTTTTTGGAAAACTTTGCTACAGATTCCAAGGAAACGAATTTCTTTACTTAGTTGTTAACAAAAAATAGTTGTTTATTCTCGCAGTCAAAACATATTATCGAAAAAGACACTTAGGCTCTTATGAATTGTTGAACGAAAGAAAGTCAAAAAGTTCAAGTTGAGTTAGGCTATTATTCCAGATTAAATAAAAAACTTTAAGTTTGGAGAAAGACCTTAACTCAATTTATGTTTATCAAAAAACGAAATTGTAATTCGGAATTAGAGCTTAACTCAAGTTAGGAAAATAAAATTGTTTCATTATTTTTTTGGATTAACGACTTAAGTTGATTTAGGCAATGATGAAAAAATAATGTTTATATTTGTTGTAATCCTAAATTGACTTAGGCAGTTATGCCAAAACAGTCATTTAGAAAAATAACTTAAGCTATTAGGTTTTTTAGGATTAATTGCCTTCCTAGAAGAAATACAAACATGAAAAATTTAGAGCAAATAAATTTAGATACGCTGAATACGATGGCGCTAATAACTCAATTGTGTCCTAACTCGAGTTAGGCTGTTACGGGTTGTGACCACAGAATTGACTTTATAGTTGTTACGTTGAGCTCTATGAAATTTTCAAATTTTATATCTTCCGATATGTCAACTTTAATTTTATGGCTCTGTTCTATTTTTTTTTTTTATCAAATTCTTAACTTTTTTTTCCGCTCGAGAAAAATGTCTTGGATTTTTCAAAAGAGAGAGAGGAAGTTAATGCCATGCTAGATATATATCTGGACTATACGATTTTTGGCGTACCTTTTGCAATTCTACAGAATGAAATTTTAGGAAAGATCTTCATTCAGATCGTATAGAAATGTATGTATATACATATGTACATATATAATATAGAAAACCCAAGAATATTTAATATAAACTATTTGTTTATGTACTGAATGTAATGGAATATCGGCTATAAGATGGTCTCAATGAAACTTTTTAAAACGTTATTGAAAAGAATACCACAATTCCCAAACCAACACCAAAAATAATCAAAAAAATAAATAGGATTTTTGACAAATTTCTTTGTACAATCGTTGTTTATTGATTTCTGGTTGCCAAATTTGACACATCTATGTTTTCGTAAATCTGAATTTAAACAACTGAAAAATAACTTGTGCATTTTAATGATATGTTGGTTTGAAATTGATTATTTCTTTTCAAAAATACCACATACTCTAACAATCTGTAGTCGCTATTGTAACATCTATGAAGACGGTTTAGAATTAAAAACTTTCTAAATGTTAGTTTCTTTCATAAATAATCTAAAATGTTATACATTCCTGAAAGGTAATGTTTCTTTTTTCCCCAAAATTTTTGCAAAAATATACTGTTTTCCCTCAAATTCTGAATTGGGACTTCTGACATTTTTAATATACACAAGTTATTGAAGTAAATACGTGATTTTGCTTATTTCCCTTTGAAAAACGTGTATTCCAAAATATTTGCTTTACAATTGGCAAAAAACTACAATTGAACAAAAATATATATATATATTTATTTGAAATCGCTTATCGCCCAAGCTACAAGAGATAGCCGATGCATGTAAGCATGTTTCTAGCATAATTTGGACATCCTCAGCTGGTTGTACCTGAAATGCTGAACCTAAAATCCAAAAACTTTATCAAAATCGGTCAAAGCATTAAAGAATTTCATAACGCTTTCCCTTTTTTTTTTCCTTACCCCCACTGTGACTGACAGACACGATAACTGTGATCTCCTTTGACCTGGCATAGAATCGTATACAAATTGACCGATTTCTCTCGAATTCAATTTATTCCTTGAAACAGTGACTTAAATTTTTGTCGGCTGCATTGTTTTATACCGCAATGCAAAATTTATAAAAAAAAATCGACTGACACGTCCCGTGCATATAACTAATTTAACCCATATATTCATAAATTAGGTGGTTGCACTAAATTTACTCAAATTTGGCACAAGTTGAGCGTTTGCTAAAGTAGGACCTCACAAACAATTAAGTTACATTAGCGTAGACTCTTGTCTGCTGCACCGATTTTCAATTCCCTGAGAAATTTGAGGAAAATCGATCAAATAACCAATCCCCTTCTGTTACCTCGCATACAAATAATCGAATTTTCAATTCAGTAAAATTTGGCAAGTATCACGTATTTGGTGAATATTAATTTTTGAGAGTGAAAATAGAGGATATTATCACACCTCTTCTAGTACTCCTCATACAAATTGACCAATTTATTGAAATTTATTATTTCCGTCGCAATTCCTAATGCGTGGTTTGCAACATTCAAAATTGTTGTCAGCTGCTTTATAATGTTTTCCCAAATTTCTCAAGATCAACATCCATACAAATTGCAGAGCTTAACCCATATATTTCTGGACTCATATCAGACATTTAATTGTACTGGATTTGCTAAATTTAAAACTCACCAGGCATTTAGTAAACTCGCGAATACAACTGAAATGAAATTAATTAAATCGAAATCACATATAAAACGACAGATTTAGCAAAAAATACCGACTTACCATGGCACTGGTGGCACTCCTCATGCTTACACCAATGCAAAAGGATGTTGGATGAAGGTGTATGTAATGACAGTTCACATGCTTTATGTTTATGCAAATGTTAACTTTCACTCACAATTGGGGGAAGAAGCGGACAGGTGCAAAATTGACATTTCGGAAACGCCCCATCCCATTATATACCGATTTGGCTCCTTTATCCAATCCACTAAAATATATTTTTAGTGTCTTTCAACAACCACGACCCCAACACGAAACATTGCATTTTGTTATCGAATTAAAAACAAAAACATTAGAAAATTTCAGAAAAATTACCTTTTCATAATTAGTATTGGTGCAGGAAAGTCCAATTTACCTCATTTGTGTCGTGGACGATATGCGAACAAATCTCCAGACAAGTAAGCATTTCAAAAACGCCTTCTATTCGGGCGGGATGCCCTCTAAGTCGGGAGAGTGACCTCCACTTTGCAAATAAGAATTTTGTTCTATCACAGCTCAAAGTGTTCAACGTCCTCGTTGAGAGTTTATGTAAAAATGACATCACTGCTATAGACCTCGATCAATGGGCAGCATTTTTTCGAGAAGGAGTATGGGATTGAATAAAACAATACCGCACCGTTCAATGCTCTGCTAAAAATAAAACTATGCTAAGCAACAAATTGAAAGTTTTTGTCATTGCAATAAATTATATTCCTGCACCGATTTGTTCTGCTCCATTGAAATGTATTTTTCGAAAAAAAAAAAACAGTAACAAAGTTCGATCATTGTTAGAAACAAACTCATGTCTCAATGCATTTCCAGAGCTTCTAATTAAAACTGTAAGATTCAGCCTTTGCGGTAATCAGTGGTGTCGAACCGTGTAGCAGCGGTTAATTGAATTGGGGTAGTGTTAAATTTAATTTTCGCATCTAGTTAAGAACCGTGACCATTTGCAAGGAAATGCAAATGAGAAATTCAAACAAATGGCTGTTCTTTTGTTTTTGCCACTGCCACTGTGTTGTGGTTGTTGCTATCGTTGCCATTTCAATACACCTGTTCTGTGTGAACACATGTTCAATGGATGATGGTCCAACGAAAAGTAGCAAAAACACTGTCTCATCACATGCTGCATGGGGCATAGGTTATGGGCGGTGAGAGAGGGGGCCCAAATAGCTGCCTGTGGCCTCTGTCACTACTCTGTTCTCGCTTGCATCTCATCTCATGGTATTACAAAAGCCGGCACTCTCTGAAAGCGAGAAAGCGGACGTGGCGCTAATCAGCAGGAATTCCGATATGCAACAGCTAAACAAATTCAATTAGCACATTGTCATCGCATTGAAAAGGGGCTTATCGCACGGCACAGCACAACACGACACATTCACTCACCCCCGTCTTTGGCGGGTAGTCACAATACGTATACGTTCGTGTGTATAGGTATGAAGGCATGCACACCAAAAGGAAACTCTGTTTAAGAGAACAATCCAGTACCATCAGACTCATTGTTTACACATGTAGGGCAGTGCTGCTATGGCTTGCTGTACTACTCTCTAGTTCTCTTAAACTCTCTGAGAGTATCTCTCAATATTTTTTACCTACGAACAACCGCCTGTTGTTCTAAGCATACGGTGGGAGTAACAAAAATGTTCCTCTTAACTGAGACTAAAGATACCAAATCAGGGCTTGAGATAAAGTCAATAAATGCTGCATGTGGTACTCTGGATTAAATGGAAAGGAAATCCATATTAATATTACATACATATGTATGTATGTACATGACAGTTTTGAACATTTATACCAGCTACGGACAAATGAGCGATCGATTGGAAAGTGGATGCACCAGTGAAGGAAGCGTTCAATTCAATGCAATTCAATTCGGATGTCTATAATTTTTTATTAACTTCCTTTAAAATTTAAATTAATATTTATTTTTTAAAAAAAAAGTGTGCAAAATAGAAACGTCTCCCTGTGTTGGACTTTGATAACGGGTTTAACACCCAATTTTATTTTCCTTGTGTTTTCATTTAACTACCTGCCACACATAAGTTTCACAAATATATTAAATTTACTCATTTGATTCTTTTTTCTCAAAAAATTTGTTTTTGTTTTCCTGACTCTAAATAAGATGTCATTCGATTGCCAAAATAGTGTAATTTTGAATGCACCACAGTCACAGGCAGAGTAGTAGCCCTAATGCAAAGCCCTTTGGGAACAATTTTTAAGAATTTCCCTCTCGTTCTCTTTTGTTCTTGAATGCTACAAACATTCGTGAAAATCTGCAAAAAATGGTCAATTCAAAGCACGAAAGTAAAAGTAAATTAAGGAATGTGGAAGCAAGAAGGCCGTACATCATCAGTGGTCACAAGCATCTTCGCGGTAATCGGCATCGTCACCATCATCACGGCCAACGTAATCGTCTCTGTCGTCGTCTCTGTTGTCGTCGTCGTCTTCTAGCTAGACAGGCAACGAATGAGTGTCGCTGAGTCGGAGGTTGGTCGCCTAAATGAAACTGAGCCACATAGTGATGTTTGCAATGACGATGTTGCCTATTGATGCCGACGCTGTTGCTGGTGCCGATGGTTATGAACTATGAGATGCTGCTTGGCTCCATAGGCTTTGCTGTCGGCGTCTGTGCGCTGCCTTTGACGCTACTCGGGCACAGAGCAACGCATAAAAGAACTTTGCAATATATCAGAGTTTTCAGTATCTCTCGGAACTCAAATGTGCGAACAACATTGAAAAAAGGCAATACAAAAAAGAAGAAAGAAAAATAGAACAGAACACAAATCGAACAGAATCGAGGAAGACGACACACATACAAAACGAAATCGGTCCAATATAATTTCTGATTTTAATTTGATATAAAACTAAACGCATATTTTGCCGCACAAACAAGAAACACAAAGAGGAAGCCGAAAAACACAACTAAGTTGACGCGCTAAAAGTTAGAAAATATATTCCGGTAGTATGAAATGAAAGTGTTGCTTTTTTTCGATCCATCCAATCGTCCATCCATCCATCCATATATCATTTCATGATGTGTTGTGTTGTTTTCGTTTCTGCTTTTACTTTTGTTTTTGTATCTTCCGTCTACTACGAGCGAGTCGAGACAAACGAGAATGGTCAATGAAAGAAAATCACAATCAGTTGTGGAAAATTAAGTAATATCACAATCATTTTGATGAATTTTCTTTGAGCACTCTCCGCCAGAACTACACATGAACGCTTAAAGGCACACACCTGCAACACCAACAACAGCAACAATACCAACAGCAGCAATAAACAATAATAATTGACAGACACCGCGTACTGTTAAGCGTTTTTTTTTTCTCGTCAGCTTTTAGCTCATTGTTACTTTTTGCCTTTTATTTTTACACAGTGCTGGTTTTGAGCTAACCCTCCCTCAGTACGTCAGCGCAGTCCCTCCAACTGCCAGTAAATATTATTAATAATTTTAATGCCGTTAATGTTACTACTACGATGTCGCAGTTGTTGCTGCCGCTGCTGATGTTCTTGTTTTTTGTTGATGTTGGTGTGTTGATTCAAGCAGCTAACTAAACAGCTATTAACTGTACACATACCTATATACATACATACATGCATGTAGGTATGTCCGCCTATGTATGTATGTATGTGTTGCAAATAAATACTTCATTAAGTTGTTGTCGATGAGCGGGCGATGCGGCGCTATGCTCATTTATAATTAGTTACCATGACGTATGAGTAACAATCAATTTCAAATGTTTACACACGTGTGTGTATGTGAGCATTCCTGTGTGTGAGTGTGTTTGTTTATATATATGCTGCTGTTCAAACGCAAAGGCAAAGGAAACTATCCAACCATCATTGGGTATTAAACAAATTTCGGTGGAGATAAATCTATCAATAAATATCCGATGAATGGCGCGCTGTGGCCATAATATGCGTTTATAGCTGTGAAGTAAATGTTGTTGGTGTTCTTGTTGTTGCCAAATTTCCTTGGCATATCTGCATATACGTATATACAAGCACACATAAACGCATATCCATACACACACACACACACTCGCAATCGCACACACACTCGCAATCGAACACACGCTCGCATAAGCAGCAATCAATGTTTTGATTAACATCGCATTCAATTTTCTTATTTATCCTGCAACTGTAACAACAAAATAGAAACTTCCTCACCATCCAATCCATCCATCCAACCATCCACATACTCTCCCCACTCTGCAGCCTCAGTGTCCACCCACTTTGCTCCTAACCACTCCCGTGAGTGCTCTATTCGTTTTGCAATCATTGCGAAAGCACAAAAAGCCATCCCGATACCAATTCCATCTGCTAACCAGAAAGGAAGAAGCAGCCAAGCTAACGACGCTAAAAAAAATACTCGTCGAAACGCTCTTCACTTGCAAGTTCATCAAGTAAGTTATAGTACTAGTATGTGTGTGTGTGTATCTATGTGTGTGTGATTATCGGTATGTATGTTAAAAGAAGTATAAATCTTCGTTTTTTGCCGTTTTATTGTCTTTTTTTCGTTTGCAGTTTCTGTTTCCATTCTATTCTGCTGTTGTTAGTCCTCGTTGTATAAAAGTCTCATAATGATAATTCTCCCCAAGGACATTGGCAACATGTTGTCTGTTGTCTTTTCCGCTTTTGTTACAGCTACGCAGGCACACAAACACCCACTCACACAAAATGCTATATTTACATACATCGTTCCCTTGTTGTTGCTGATATTGGAATCACCCATCTCGGACACCACTCCAACAGCTTCTTGCTGCAAAACAAATTCAACTTCCTTGTTATCACAACTGTGATTTCTCTGTCATTTTTTCGCCTTCCTTCCTTCATTCTCACGGCATAGTTAACGCACCATGTATTCACACATGTGTGCATGGGTTGGTACAAGCCTAAAGTTGCCTCTATGTCTGTCTTTTCTCCAAACGTCCTGCAATCTCATTCAACAACAATCCAATAATTGGCTATAACACATAGATGATGTACAATAAAAATACATATGTAGGTTTGTTCTGTCGGCCTGCGTGTTGTTAACGTCGATAACTTAATCTACTTCACAGACGTTGCTGTCTTCTGTTTTAAACTCCACTCAACTCAAATGCAAAAGTTCTTATCTGCAATTGAAGTGTGCATTCATTACCCGATATAGATTTTTTTAATAATGAAATCGGGATCGGCTGGAAAAAGAGTTGAGATATAAAGAGTATATGTGTGTAATTGCTGATAAATTTCACATCATCTAAGCAATCAATCATAATAACAGTATTGAACAGCCAGCTGTAACTGGGTAATTCGGGTATGAGACCACACTGTAAATTTTCAGTTATTTCAGTTGCTAATTGCTGACAATTTTTAATAATTCAACATCTTGGCTTTTATTTTTATCTAATTGAAATCGTAGTCGAATCTTGGAATTCATCAAAAACTTATAATATATATTTCGACACTAATATATGTCGTCTTTGAATATGAAATTCTATAAAAATCTTATTGAACTCTTATTGAATCTTATTGATTTTATTAAATTTCATTTGTGAAAATATAAGAACTGTTAAGTATGCTGGATAGTAGCGGATAAAATGTGCACGATAGCAGAATATACAAATACGAGTATACAAAACATACACGGCAAAAAAACTTTAAAGAATGTCAGCTTTTGACAGAAATATTAGTAGCTTTGACGGAGATGCACTCGGAATAAAATAACTGAATATTGCATTAAACTCAAAGGGAAATAAAATGTTACTACATTGGGATAATTGGGATATACGAAATTATTTCCCAGTAGTTATGTAAATACCAATAAACAACTTAACTTTTATACTAACAACTGTCGAAATTAACATAGAAATTAATTAACATGGACGTGTCCGAAAAATCATATCTGATATGTAACTGAGGGAGCCTCCCACGACGAGACTAGTGGGCTACTAAAGAGAAAACGACTAACACACCGTTGGAATCAACTGGAATTTAGAAAACAGTCAAAACTTTCTACCCATAAATAGCTGTATTTTTAGTTAACAATATTTCCATATTTCAAATTTCTTTTTCGTAGCTTCAGAAAAATTGCGATTGAAACATGGAAAAGAGTTAAAAAAAAGTGAAAAAAAAGTATTTTTCATTTTGTAATCATTATAGGCGATTTGTGATTATTGCAATATATGGTTACACTGAATTCAGTTAAAGCAATCATTTAAACCTTTATATATTTTATGAAGCATTACCAAAAATGGTTCGCTGAAATTGATGGCAAGCTCGGCCAGATAAGAACCAATGTAGAGCCATGTTTTACATGTCCTTAAAAAATACAAAAGTGCGTCAGAAGGTCAATTCTTAGAAATAGAATATTTTACAAGTACTTTGCGGAAATGGTAACAGAATCAAAATTTATTTAGAGGTCGTCAAGGATGTGAAACCATCACCTTTGTTTTTAATGTGTTCATCAGTCCATTTTAATGAATGTTCTTTTTAAACAGACATCATTTTAAACAGAAAACAGCCTATGGATCAGAATAACATGAAATGTAGTAAAAGCCAGAGATTGGTGGTGTACAAATATGAGCCATTATTCAACTGATTTCGTCTCTAACAATAACTTAAAGGCCATATAGAAGTTAAATATGAAAGATTGTTATCCTCCACCATCTCTAGTGGGACATAAAGGATTTGTAGAATGTACCATCTCAAAACTTGAACAATTCAGTCTACATTTGTGAATCTGTTTTTGAAAAGAACAAAAATACATCTAAAAATCAGAGGTGATGGATTTTCTACTTCGTCTGCATAATCCACCTTAAAATAATTTATGATTTAAAAAGAATTTTCACATTTTCATTTTTATATATTATTTCATCAATTGGAAATTGAAATTTTCTTTTGAAATTCAGAAAAAGTCAATTGAAAATTGTAACTTCTATTCAAAGTTCAGAAAAGATCAATCCAAAATCGGAGGGAAGTTCGAATTGTAATCAGAAAATGTAATTGGAGATGCTACAGGATTTCTCTGAAATTGTTTAAAAAATAGTTGTGATGTTTCTGCTGTTTCTGCTGCTATGAATTATTGCAGGTTTTGGGATGCTGGAATAGAATTAGCTAACAAATACTCTCAAGGGATCTTATGATCTTTTACATTTTTATAATTATGATAGTGAAGTAGTTCTTCACATATTTATTCATTCCCATATTCTTTTAACGAATGATTTATCCGTTGTTTTTTTTGTTGTGAAAAATAAAAACATGTCTAACTTGTTTGCTTTGTGATTTTTAGTTGGTAAAAAAACATTCAAATTGATATTCTCTTAATTTAATTTTAATTTACTAAATTAAAAAGATTTGCTTATTTTGCCACATTTCATAATTTGAGTTGATATTTTCTAAACTAAAGATTCCAAACATCAAATTGAACTCCAACCGAAAGAATTCAATTCCAACAGAATTCAAGTGATTTCCGATGAAATTTCCATATTTCAATTGTTGCTTTATGAACTTCAACTGCAAATTCGGATTTTCAGCTAATTTTTTATGAATTTTAAAAGAAATTCCGAATATTAATCGGTGTTTTGCTAAATTTATAAATTTCGAATTTGGATCGCAATAGAAATACTGAATTTCAAAAAGTCTTCTCTGGATTTCAAATGGAAAATCGGTTTTTTTATTTGGATTTTACGAATTTTAATCAAAGTCGTATAAATTACAAACTTAAGAGGTTTATTTAAACTATAGATTAGTCAGGCATATCAAAGCCAAATTATATGCACCAAAGCGATCTTTGTGGAATCCATCATGTTGTGTATTAGAAATAAGAAGATACACAAATCTTCGATAGATTCACTCAGATATTTTAAACATTATGAACTCAATATTTTCAGATTTAAGTCAACCGCATGGGAGATTGAAGGGAGATACAGACTATTCAAAATGTAACTTAACCCTGAATACCGACTAAAAATTTAAACAAGGCGATAGTTATTTCCAAATAGAGGTTGCTACAGGTTGTTACTCGAGTTAAAGACACCCTTATGTTAAGGAGTTCTGAAACGAATTTCGTTTTCAGGCACCTAGAATCTAAGACGTCTTCTTGAAAGCACTACCTTACTACTCTATTGAACCATTCCTAACAGTGAGATCACTACAATGTATCAAATGTGCAAAGTCAAAATTCGAAAACCCCACATCGTTCGTGTTGCTTTCATATCCAATCGTATTATGATGCACAAAAAAAGTAGTATTAACATTTTAGCACAGGTTGTCCTTAATTGGAATTCGTCAGAATGCCACATCTAATATATAGATCTGTAGGCTAATAGATTGGAAATTACCATGGCAGCACGACTTACAGACATCTAAATATCTTTCGAATTGGTGTATTTTTAAAAAGCCTTCTCCTGAGGTACGATATGCGAGTTAGATTTTGGATTCCAGCTACATCTACTAAAATCGTCCTTGATATAAAACGGAATTGTAACATCTCATGCCACACCCAAAGCCCTATTTGATGCTGCTGCTATGGCGCATTTGGTGATTTCCGAGAAAATGGCGTTGTTTTAATAACAGCAACGCCTTCTCGGTTTGAGTCTTGCTAGTCAACAAAATTGCCTGAAAATCACTATATTCTGGCACACAATCATTGATTCTATACGGATATACTCGTACGTTGTTCTTAAAGTACACAAAATACAAATCAAAGTATATATGTAGGTACACCTATACACATAACATCAACCTATACATAAAAATAAAGAAAGTGCTCTCTATTTATATCGATTTTAGTGGAATAGGAATTCAATAGAAAGAATTATTGCAAAAATGTGAGCGAAATAAATTAGGCTAAATAATAATACGTGGAATAAGAAGCAAATCGCTAAATAAAACGCAAATTCCAATGAAAAGTTTTTGGGCGGATATAAACACACGTCAAGACATTTGACGCGACCCATATCATCAGTTAGGAGAGTTGGCTCCTGAATCAGAATAAAAATACAACGAAATATTACAAAGAAATTACCGTATACGGTCAAATGCGGTGAGGAGATGAACAAATATGAAAATGTATTTACGCCCAACGCAATTGTAATATGTTTGGCTTATCGAAAACAACATTTGGTTGCAATCATTGTAGTTATTGCCAATTGCTTAGCATCATTGCACATTGCTGCACAAATTATTTTTCCATTTCAATTTTTGCAGGTTCAATTTATTTGTATTCGAGTTTCATACTTACCATGTGCGAATGTTAATAAAATCCTGGCAGGGAATGTAGAAAAACCTTGCTTGGTTTTATTCCAATCAAAGTCTGTATAATAATGAAATAAATGAGTAATTTTTGGAACAAACTATGTACGATATTACGTCGATTCAATGTAAAATCATTTTACTTCCCAAACAATACCTTAATCATTTACATTACTCACATATAACGTCCACAAGTTTCACGGCGATATACGAGTAGAGTAACACAAAATTCCGGCTTTGGTTTCTCTACACAATCCCAAAGAATACATTTTCAGATTAACTAATCGGAATATATAGGTAGTTCAATTTAGGCGGCCCAAAACCGGCTTAACATATTTTATGCAAAAACAAAAAAAAAAAAAATATCGCGTCGTTTTCTTGATACAAGTTTTCCGATAAAACGGAAAAACGGATCTTTAACATTTCCGCACGAAAGCCTGCTGGAAATTATGAGCAGTTGATATATTAACAGTAATATACTATTAAAGGATGAATTGTTATTATGAATTACTGATACAATATTCGTAATCCCGACGAACAAAGATCTCGAAGGCAATAAAGCATGATAATTATTATAATTACTATAATGATCGTATCGGATAATCGGATAATCGATATTCTTCTCTTATATGTATATTCAATCTTGCTGGCCTTCTTAGATTGCGACCAAAATAAACACCCTGTGTATTATACGAGTACGGTCCGGAGATAACCAAGTTTTCTTGTGAGCATGTTTGTATGGGAATCTAGTTGCAATTACTGCCATCTTAAGCGCTGCAACAAAAGAAGCCTGTCTGAAACCGCTATAGGAAGTGCTGAAATTAAAATCCCTCAGATCTAGGACCCAGGCAGCGTTCGTATGCTTCTTGTAGACAATCATAGAATGTAACTTTGGTCTCATCGCCTTTATCTTTTGTCGGGACATGATGACAAATCAGCTTCATGAAAAAATAATTTGCCTTGATACAGATTGTGGCAATTTGATGACTTACCAGCTAAATTACTTCTTCAAGACAATTATGGTGGCGCTAAACGCTTTTGAGGCATTCCATCAATTAGATATTCTGTGAACAGCACAGGCATTCCAGATGCATATTCTTGAATAATGGTTCTTATAATTTTTGTGGAGATCGACAACAGAGTCTTCCGTTTCATTCTGTTTGCTCGCGTTTTCATAATGTTTTTATTCATCCGATCCTAGTCGTGGGGCCGCCAACAATCACGAGACCGATATAAAAGCTAACTTTCAGTAGCAGATGTTATCTACGCTTTGATATTAACATTCCATTTAGGTTGCTTAAACTAATCGTTCCACTTTAGCTACCTCTAGATGGATGTCCGATGACATGATCAGGGAATATTTTTTCGAAGACAGGAGGGCGTGAGCTGCACAGAGGTCTGGTAAATCAATAAACATAAATTAAAAATTCAAAAATCCCTCTGCAATCATTAGCCTGACATGGAAATAACTTAGGCTGTACATGGAAATAACTTTCTCATTTTTTGTCACACTTCGCCACACTAAGATTATTGTCTAGATTTTTAACATTCTTCGTCTAAAAATTTGCATGAAATGTCTTTTACATTCGATTTCGGACAATCATTGGAGAATTATTTTAACCCTTTAATCCTTTTCCCTTGCATCACTGGCAAATTATATGAAGATAATATAATTTTATAATTTTATTAAGTTATCTTAGATTGAATAGACACAGTAATTTATGTTATTTAGGTTACTGGAAATGAATATAAGATATAGGCTGATGGTAATCACTTTCAATAGAGGTTTCTACTCGTACATTATTCAAATGCCCCCATATTGCATCTTTGGTTACTGTTTCCGTCAAAAATTTCTTACCAATGGCTCATGGATTTCACTCCGAAAATGTACTTAAATCATTTATAGATATAATTTGAAGTGAGTTCACGCACATTTCTGCTGTAGAATTAACAAATAACACTTGTTATATTGTCTACTCGAGTTCCACAGCTCACAAGACACAATTGCTCGCAGCTATTTTGCTTGTGTGAACGTGAACCCATCTTGAACTTGGAAGACGCTGGAAGAATTGAGTATTCCATTGCGAAAACGACCAGCTATACAGAAATGTACATACAAAGTATGATCGCAGCACTACCAATGGTGCCAATGATTAATATTAATTACGCTTGTGTGTTCTCATCAACACAAATAACCGGACATGTATGAAAACATGACACCCTACCACATGATGATGATGATGGTGGTGGTGATGATGAGGGAGTCTGGGATAGTAAACATGAACCCCATGAACAAGTGAACGAGTAAAACTATTTACAACACGAATTATTATCGCAAATTAAAAAGAAAATGCTTTTCAACACAATAGCAATTGTTGTCGTTGTTGTTTTTTGTGTTTGGCGAATAATCTTTGGAAGCTTATGATCACACAATTGAATTGTAGAATAAATCATTTTTAATTAAACATTTAAGATTTCAAGTGCATATCCAGAGCATTTAAGATTTCTCAACAGAAAATAAACATAATTAATATGAACAATGAGAACCGCCTTCAGATTGTATTCATTAACGATTTACGATCACCTGAAAGCTGTCACTGGGAACTTCAATGATAAAATATTTACGCCAAGGAAGATATTCTTTCAGGATATCATAAAATTGTTGTTCTTAATCAAGTCTCTTTAAAAAGGACAAGAGAGCCATTTAGATATTTCACTACTATCTTGAAAGAGACTCCCGATAGAACCTTTTGTGAATACACTGTTTATGGAAAACGTGAAATTTAAACGATTCTTTAAAAATGTCCATAAACATAGTGTGGATAGGAAGGATAGATGTGAGTCACGATGATACAAAGCGAAGATATTATTTACCAATGTCTCCATTTTCTGTAGATGATGTTTGAACATCATATCGTCTGAGCAAAGACGAAGTGAATGCATCTCTTGTGTGAAATACGTTGATGGTATTAAAGAGGATGAAAAAGTTTGTTAATATTAAACTCCTCATAATCGTTTTATTCGAAAGCTGTAGGCTATTGTAATACCAAAAAAAGTTGATTAAAAGCACAATTAATTGAACAGGGCGGCTTGTCGCTTCCATGTTGAAAGCATTTGTGCAACATTTTTGTGTATTTTTATGAATATTTTTATCATAGGACTCGAACGGTGATGTTCATTTTCTGAAGCGAATATAAAATCGATTTCTTACATTGCATTCCAAAGTGACATGTTCAAACAAAGTAAGCGTCATTCACTTTATTTGTAATAATTTATTGTTTGTATTTCTATAAATCATTACAGATATCATACAGAAACCATTTCAATTAACTCCATTAATGCATGTAAATTGTTGCAGTAGAATATTCCAAACCATTTTTTTTTCTTTTTCTGACACAATAATGATCAAAGGCGGACTTAGTGTATTTGTCAGGGAAAAATTGCCATTGGTCTTTTTGCGCCACTTAAAATGTATTATCAATGCTCGGTTTATATGCATATTATGACGTAAAGAAAACACTTTCTTTTTTGGATAGGGTGATTATTGAAGTGCTATGAATATGAATGATTGTTGATGTGAGGTGCGATGTATCTTCAAGCGGTAGAAATCCATTTGGCAGACTATTATATTATAATTACGAGCCTTCGTCGGCCGTTGAAACCGCAATCTGTATTAACTTTTGACAAAAATATTTTTTGTTTTTTGTTTCCAATGACTTTGCCATATGAATCATGTAATGGCCAAATTATATCATAGACATTTAACAGAACATTTTTCCGCGCCGGAAATTTGATGCTCATATTAAGTAAATTTTTTTGCAGTAAGAAAAATTGTTTTTTTTTTTTTTTTTTTTTTTTTTTGAAGAAGTCTTGAGCCAACTTTCCGAAATGTGTAATAATTTCAGAATTATATTTAAATATTATCACATAGTCTGTATTCAGTTTAGAACAACTATTCATCATTTGTAGTCATAGCAAACATTTTTTCATTTAAACATTTTTGAAGCGTGGAATGCATTTCCACTTTAACGTCAACTTTAGTGATTTAAAAACACAGTCGCTCTATTTATAGCAAAATTACTTACGAGTATTTTAGAAAATGCTAAAATATTTGAGATAATACATATTTACATAATGGATGCGATAAAGACAAACATATTTACAAAATAGTGTTGCTTACCTCTAGAATATTCTTATTTACATAAAAGGTGAAAAAGAGATAACAATACTGGATAGTTGATTGTCCTGGGAATGGTCTTAACGATCTTTCTAGAATATACACTTAGAGGAATTACTACAACATGTCCGTTAGTTCACCCATGCGGGAGTGTATTGAAAGCATTAGAAGAGGACGAACCTCTTTAGCTTTGAAGCTGAAAGTTAGCACGAAAATATAACCAAATTATTGGCGTGTTGAAATCGATCTGGCAAAAAAAATCTTGATCATGCATCGATATTCTGTAATAACTAATCCTAAAAATGGATATAAATATGCAAAATATAGACAAATACAAATTTTTATTGCAAAAAAAGTATCAAGTCGATAAATCACGTGTGAGAAGAGAGCGTTTTTATTACAGCCACTTGAATAAAGAAGTGTTCGCTTGCGGTACTACGCATGGTTCTAAAATTAGCAAAAAATTACAAAAAAAAAACGAACCCATACAAGATACCTACATCCAGTGAATTGGAATTTTTCAACATTTTCTTAATAATGTTATCATTTTACCGTTACTAAAGCTACTTTTCTATAGTAGTTTCTATAGTAGTTATGGACTGATGATAACCACTTTCAATAGATGTTTCTACATTATTCAAATGCCCCCATATTGCACATTTTGTTACTATTTTCGTCGAAAATTTCTTACCAATGGCTCGTGAGTTTTCCTTTCTAAAATTTACTTAAATCGTTTACAAATATAACGAAAAGCTACTTTCCTATAGTAGTTGATAGATACGCAGAAGAGCCGTCTATTCTCAAATACCTATTTAAGGCACCATCAGAATTGTGGATGTGAATATTGAAAAATACTATAAATTCACATTTTTTTACTGTAAAAAAGGGGAAATCGCAAAATTTTGTATGAGAAAAGGATGTTTTAATTGCGCCCGCTTATCAGATAATATGTCGGTATATCGAATGCAAATGTTACAAGTGGAATAAACTGATTCAGTAGGAGCAAATTTACCCGTATAAAGAAAAGTTCCCTTTATTCAGTATGTTTTACATTTTATATCTTAGTTAAATACAAAATAAAGCGATCTCTCCTGCATTCTGTTTAATGGCGACTACGAACGTCATTAAGAAGCTATCGCTAGTCTTGTCAATTACAGTAGAACTCCAATTATCCGAATCAATTGGGACCGGATCACATTCGGATAATCAAAAATTCGGATAATTGGATTTTTTCTGAAAAAAGGAGATTTTAAAGTAAAAGAGCTTATTTTTGGCATTGTATGCATTAGTAAAGTAAAAAGAAGTAAAAGTACATAAAAAAATTCAGTGTTTCCTATACATCTCGGTCAAAGTAAGCTGTTTTACACAAGACAAAAGCGATTCGATTGATCGGAGTTCGGATAATTGGAGTTCTACTGTACTTGATTCCTCGAAATATTTGTCAGTACTTCGATTTAACAGCCGCTCAGATGCAACAGGGCTAGAAAACACGATTATTTAAACGATAGTCTCGTATACTCACCGCCGTGTTAGTTCATACGTCTCATGCGGGCTTGGTTTTTAAAAGTTTTAAAAATAGATTTCCGTGAATAATCCTCTGGAAAAATGAACTAAATCGATATAGAACGTATGAGGAGCGAACATATTAGTCACGTCACCTAATCTCACGAATAATCGACGTAGTAGACAACAATCCATTGTTGGAGGGCAAGGTATAAAAGCTATGGCGTCTGCCCAACATCCTACCTGTCCACTTTAGTTTATAAGGCATACCATAACTAACATGTGGAGAGAAAATAATATTGAAAACATATTTTGCACTATTTCTCTTCACGTAATTTGATCCGCATATTCACCATTAAACTATTTTTTTTTTTTTGCTAATGGCAATCGCCGGCACCGGGCAGAAAAGTTTGGTATTGCAATCGGCAAATCTTTAATATGCATCGTTTTTCAATAGATCTCACTGTGTACTAAAATGTATTGAAATACATCTAAATTAATTATAAACAAACTGTTGAATTATGTATATTCAGTTGTTTATTCCAGATATTTGCGTTAGGTGGGACGGGAATTTTGCTTTAAGATGTGATATTAATCGCTCGAAAACATTCAGACAAAAACATTTTGACGAAAACGGAAGTAGTTACCTGTCTAATTTTGTGCTAGAATACAAATCTTCAGACATTTTTTAATAGCTCTAGTTTACTTGGGAATGACGTAAATGTATTACATTAAACCAAATTGTTGCCATAGATCATACCGATTAAAAGTGAAAAACATAGCATAAATTTAAAAAAATAATTATAAATTATAAAAATAATTATGTATGAAGGCAACAGTGGGGAAAAATTGCTTGTGAAGAATAAAAGAACTATGGAGAGACATAAGAATTCTGTATTCACATCGCAATGTTGTTTCGTTAAAGTTCTTAATTACATAACTACGTGCATACTTTACGCAATTGTTCATAACTCATATTATTTCCCTGTATCTCATGAAAGGTATGCATATGTGGGAGCTTCTCGTATTCAGACTCACTGAAAGAAACTTACAGTTTATTGACGGCTCTGAATGGCAGTTTGAGAATTATTTGCTATACTTACCGATCACTCTACTACTCAATATGTCGTCAGCAAGAGTCGACATGACTGCCGCTCAAAGCAAGAAAGATGGTTATATCAGTGTTAGAACCCACATTGACATTTTTGTTCAAAATGATAAAAAGAACCCATGACGAAATAGTTGAAAGATTAATAAAAAAATAACAAAACTGAACAAATTTCCCTGTATTCCATGAATAGGATATGACAGAGCTTTTCATATTCAGATGAGATAGCGCTTATTTTGTTTTAGGACCCATTGAGTTGACTCTTTAATTACGAATCCGAAATCCAGATTGGAAGGATTTTAACAGACTTGTAAAGCACAATATCTATTTCTCGAACTACTCCACAGGTATCTGAAGCGCCATAATAATTCGTAAACTCTTTTAAATTTAACCAAGCTTTGTAAAGCAATGCAATGGAGAAATGTTTGTCACCAAACACGTGATGCCCGATAAATTTTACTGAATTTATCACAATTTATTGGAAAACATAAACTTTGGAAAAGTAGTTTAAAATAAACAATCCTCCAAGACGTTTTCATATCAAATGTGGATCGGCTGTATAATTTGTTTCAGAAAATTGAACATAGTCCATTTTTTCTTCCATATCCCATCTGTGAGGATGCAAAGGAATTTATATTTCTTTTCGTTAATCTACGGAAAAGATTAATACTACTCAAGAAATATGATCGGTTAAGCGCACTAGAATCTAGCATTAGTACACTAACAATTAGATTCCTTACTTTTGCTTCGATTTTAATCAAATTTAATATCCAACATTGGTCCTGCTAAGGATACCGGCGTTTTAATTGCACTCAACTCGAATTTTCTCATTTTTCGCCTTAATATCGGAAAATGGTCATTCGCCAGTTTATCAGGCAGGCTAACACCAACCGTGACAGAATCAGTATTTTTAATTGACATCTTATTTGTCCCTTAACACCGACTGCCACGCGAAGTGTGGCGAACAGTGAAGCTTATTCGCCATTCACTGATTGACGGAGAGAAGTTATGAACTTCCTCATTAGTACACAGGTACTAATGAGGAACGGTGGAGCTGTGGACATTGTGATCGGGGTGGGAGATATAACTGATGTGATTCGTTAAAGAAAAATTAGAGCATATTAATTGTTACGCCTACTAACCTACACAAATGTTTAGAAATGCGCACAATAGCTTATCAGATACCAAAAACACACTCATGTGAGGATACACATACGCACACACGTGCAACGCGCATCGTTTCATCGTATGTGAGCATGGAAGCATCCATGTATTCATATTAGATTGCTAAATAACAATTGAAATGGAAACTGTCACAACACAACACTGTGGCATTTAGCATTTGTACACTACGTCGCCAAGTGACACAGTGGATCGCGGTGGTGATCATCGATATCGACCCATGTGATAGGTGACTAAAATCGTGTCACAGCATTACCAAGCGGCAATTTGCGCCAGCTGCATCCACGTAATCCGCCAAGCTGTCTGTAGATACATCTCATCATAACAACTACGTTGACGAATGCGAGCACCCGGTGTGCTACTCTCAACACATCAACGTGTCTCATCACAAGTGACGATCTTGATGTGCCGTCACTTGTCTTGGGTGTCATTTGCTCGGCGCTCGTGTTCGCATGATTCAGCACTTAAGCATAGACACCGTTAGTACAAGCATTTCTTCTCAAACCGCGAGTAATGGGAAATCATTCACTAAATTGTGTTTGCGCAGACTACCGCTGCTACTCGTCCATTTCCACCGGCACTGGCTGTGAAGCCCGCAGCGATGCCTTCCGATCGGGACTAGTGAAAACCGCAAATGTTTATGAATAAGCGAGCGAGCGCACTTTGCCTCCAACTGCTTGCACTGTAAATTGCCTATGCTTCTGTGTGCGAGCATGCGAGTGTATGAGTGTGCGAGTGTGTTTTAATATTCTACGTATGTTCGTGAAGTATTTGTTTACATGAACATTATGGCTGGCATCAACAATACCATCAAATACCATTGAATCCGCAACCACTATTGCTGTGAATTTCTTTAATATGTGCTCGATGAAAAATTAATTAACGTCGCTCTTGTGGGGGCCGCCTAATTTATATCACCGGATCGATTAGTCCGACCATCCAGCCGCTTAGAACTAATACAAAATGTGCGCTTGTTGCTGAGTTTCTGGCCGATTTGAATAAATGCCAAATTGAATTCCAAACACATTGGAATTGCGAGACAACGTGTAAACAACAATGGCTGGGCATCGGTACGCCTTTCCAAAGCTCCACAAAAATCACATTTTAAACAATGTAATATTTGCAAATAATAGATTCCCCTTAGCGTTTCAATAGCGAACGATCAAACACCGGCGAATGTCCGTCACGTATGTTGAAAACACATCGCATACGTCCGTATGTTGTTTGTACATACATTCATTACCTGTGCGCAGGCATGTTGTGACAATGCTAATTACTATTGAATGCAAATCTAACTGCTACATAACATAACTACACTAGCGTACAATGCAGCGACTTCAGTATTTGGAACAATCTTGAACGATTTGCATTGATCTGATGGCAAATAAAGTAAAAACTATACCCGGCTATTATTGGTATATTACTTCTAATTAACACATAAATGGTCAAATTATTGAAATAAAATCTAAAAATTGGATAAATAAGGATCTTTGTGATGATAGCCAAGTACTCCTTCAATCGCCATACTACGCATCCATTGCCACCAAAATGATTAATTACATGTATTATATGCCAAGTTGATTATTTCAAAAAGGGTCTAATCAATCAAAGCATCATGTTATGTACGAGTATTGCCTCATGAGATCGTGCCATATATTCTTATGCTATATTTAAAACTTTTAAGCAAAACATTCAAATTTCATTTTTATCATAAAAAAGTAGTTTTTGATATAGGATACCATAAGTTAATGCGAATGTTTGCAGCATCCAGAAATCTTTTAAAAATTATAATTCAATTAGATTATGCCCTCATTTAGTGTTCCAAAATTTGCTGACAACTATCTTAATTTTAGACAAGATAGCCGCGTGTGGTAACAATCGTGTAACAGCCGGTTACTTCTAAGGTTATGACTGTGGAAGTTATAATAATAGTGCTAGAAGTAAATATGGAAGAAGTATCATAATATAATCATATTTTACTGGTCGTGGCGCGATGGTTTGTATACGCAACCATCTGTCTTCAGAAGAATACTTGGAGTAGTAAAACAATGGGTGGGTCCAGTAGTAGCTTCGCAAATTGGCATTCGGAATCATCATTAAATTATATATTGCTTTCAGTGAGTCTAATAGAGTCAAATAAAGTGATTTTATGCTCCCTAGATATAAGAAGCTCCCTCATATCCCACTCTTGATCTGCAAGCGAATTTATTTACCATTATTTTGAAGAATTTAAAAGATAATTTTAGCCACAGGGGGACCCTGCTTCAGAAACATTTCGTAACTGGTGAAATCAAATGACTGTCTTGGCCGGATTTTACAATTGTCGTTATATAACAAGTCTTCATAATTAGCATTAAAAACGTTTAAAGTTTTTGGAACTTCCGCATTTTCCTTAAGGGCCAATGTAGCTTCTAATTTAATGTATGCAATGCGATAGATTATTACAAATGCAAAAGTTGACGTGTCTTTGAAATCATATCGTTCTCCAAAACATGCAAATACTGTGTAAAAAAGAACAAAAAAAAACTAAAATTAAAATGTAAATATTATCATTCATTGAATTTTTCAGGCAATTCAGTAATTTATTTATTATGCCATGCACTTCAGCAATGATACACCAGTCAGAATTTAAGATAATAATAATAAAATTGCTAATTTCGCTTACTGAAATTCTTGTGAAATATTGTGAGAGATGTACAATTTTGTATTCTATTTCAGTAATGTCAAAACATTATTTAAAATATGTTTGTCTTTTCTGCAGATGATTTAAATTCGCTAAATGCTTCTATTTCAAAACTGTCAGTATCACGCAGCAGAGTGTAGGGGGGGCTCTGATGAAAATTCCACCGTATTCCGTATATACACGAATATTCTCCCTGTGCACAGTCGAGATATGCATAAAAATAACACGTTTATGGGCAACCCTTTAGTTTTTTGTTAGTTTGCAGATGTGTCATCTGTGCTGTAACTTGAACAATGCATAAATTGTTGTTATTTGTAATTTCCATCAATTCCTTATATATAGGAAGCTTAAGGGATATGACTTAATTGTTCCAATTACGTGTCGTAGTTACTAACCAAGAAGAAAACCCAAGAGGCATATAAAGACGATGATAAACCAAAACTGATTTTGGTGATAGAAATTTCTGAACATAATTTTACTCCCCAATCAATACTGTTATAGCTTAAACTTTTAACAACTTCAACAACGTTGAAATAAGAATTCATAAACATGTCTCACGATTTTTCAATCCTTATAATCCAATGGATTTTCATATGTTGTTTTTTAAAGTTACCTAAAAATTCGCAGGGGTGTCATTTGCATTCTGCAGTAAATTCATTATTTTCTTAGATCCATTTGGTATATTCTGGTTTCGTGTAATAATTAGAGTACCTAAACCGCTATTATGGATTTTATGGTCGCTCATGCTGGCCGTTTTTCTAAAATATCACCATACGGTGGGTTTTACTGAGTTTATCACCAAATATGTAATCACTAGAAACACTTATCTGAAAGTGTAAATATTCTTGATTGTCCTAAAAATTTACGTCGTTTTAAGCCTTTTCTTCTGTCCGACTGTCCGTTAAAAAACGATAGAGATTGAATGGCACGTGGACAGGCGCAAGGTTACAAGGACGACAAAAGGGCCTGACTGCGGTCCCCAGTACCGTTGACGGTGTGTTGGCCCATAGCGAGATGAGTGTCAAAAAAATGTTTCCTTCTTACATATGCAGAATTATCCATTTAGTAGTTTAAAAAGCACCAGCCTGGTAAGGATGTCAGCTGTTAAATGCCTGTCATCTGAAGTGTTATCTATAGTGAAGAGTTTGCCATTTATGAATACGAAAAATTTAGCAACCGAAGAACGCTCAAAAATACTTAAAACTTACTACAAAAGTGGTGATTCAACAGTGATTCAACACGATCGATTTTGGCTTTATTGCATGAGAAATTTCCATAAAGCGTCATTTCACGTTTTGGCGATGTCAATTGGCCACCAAGATCATGTGATTTGAAGCCGTTAAACTTTCTTGAGGCTGTGTCAAAGACACTGTTTACGTGGATTGTCTTTAAACGTACCACCCGAAATATGCAAAAAAAATGGTGGAAAACCACCTCAAAAAGATTCAGTGTTGCAACCAATCCAGAGGCGGTCATTTAAATGACATTATATTTCGTTATGACAAGGTCCAGGCATTCAAATGATATAAAAGTTCCATAGAAATCATACTGAAATTTGGGTTGTTGGGTGGTTCCTTTTAGTGTCTGCCAACTAGCATTGTACTTTGATTTAAAATATCAACTGCATAATAGCTTTGACAGACGGTTGTGTGACAGACGGTCGGGTGAATCAAAAACTGTGTCCCTCACTCGCTTACGTCTACCAATTGTAGAGTACACATTGTGTAATTTATTTCTCATATAAATGAGTTAAATAAATTAAGTTACCACCAAACCGTGCTGGAATGTACATGGACAATTCGTGACTCGGGCTGGGGCTGTGTGAAACAGTGGCGAGCAACAAGTGCAACAATGAAACATGACACGCTTTCTGAGAATGTGTCCAGGCGGCAAGTGATGATAATGTCACCAACACCATCTGCTACATGTCGTCCGTCCATTGTCCAACAGCAGCTAACTAGCGATTAGCCAGGCGGGGTATGGGAATGGATGAGAATGCCGGCTTAGAAGTGGGTACTCTCAAATGATCTGTTTGAACTCGCTCTTTGAATGGCAATTTCATGTTGGTTCTAAATGTGTGATGTTGGATGTTGGAGGCATGCCAATATGTGTGCGTGTGTGAGAGCACATACTCGTAAGAAAGCTTTTTGGTGGCCGGTTTTGCTGGCTGGGAAATTCTTTATATTTTTGCATACGCAGATTGTAGCATTGAATTTTACACATTGACCGACCTTCAGTGATGGTCGCCATATGGCCGTGGCGGTTTATGAACTGGCTCTGTTTAACTTGGACATTACGTGCACATACGTACACCCTCCACGTATTGCGAGGGCACATATGACGAGCAAAGCTTTGCTTCCTCTTAAAGTTCCTTCCTGTAAGCTGTGCGGCTATGATTCGCTGGCTGGCTGATGCCATTTGCAAGGCATAATTAATTATCCTGTTCGCTTGCCATGTAGGGAGTAGTTAATAGGATTTTATAGTGGCTGTGACGCGAGTGTGCATCTTTGCAGCTTACTCTGTGCTTGTGTTGTTGTGTAATGTGTACTAGATATACGGGTATACTGGTGTACTGGCGTCGCAATAAATGCGTGAAATTGTGCTTCCCTGCTCATATTGCGTTTTGCCTTCGGACTAAACACGACATAGTCCAGATACACTCATACACATGCATTTGTACATTGAGACACGTGTACGGATATAGTCACGTATGCACCACCTTTCAGTTACACAAGTTTGCTCATTCCTCTACAGAAAGTTTGTTGAAATCTGGCTAGATAATTTCCTTAAAGCCTCCGGTTCATCTTGAAAGGATTAGGCAGCAGTTTCAAAAGCAAAATAAAAAATAAGCTAAAATATCCCATTTGTTTGAAATAGCCTGGCCGTCATCCACACTACTCGCTATTTGTTTCCCTAACCAGGCCATAAAGTCCATTATGTACATACATGGCTCACGTGTTGGCATATTCGTTTAAGCAATACAAACAATAAGAAGGAACAACAAATTGGTTAAGAGCACACTCACAAAACACACAGGCTCGCCGATGAATTCATCTACGTGTCCACGGTGCGAAGTTTCCGCACGATTACCAAGCTGGCCACATAAATGAGATCAAATCCTTCCGCTTGTTAATTGAACAAAACTTGTGCCAACTTAAATTATAATGAAATTACAACCTGGATTAATCACATTACACCATTAAAGGATTAACGCAAATGTCTTTAGTTACTTGAGTATACCAGCATAATTAATTATCGTTTGAATTGATGAGTGGGTATTAAATCGATAGGGTGCTGGTTTGGATTATTTTGTTGAGAATGTTTCTGGTTGAGCTTTCAGCGTTCAGTCAACTGTGAAAGAAATATGAGACCAAAATAGAGTATCATTCATTCCGCGCGGGGCATCTGCACTACAATATATTAAATATCCGTTCTTAAATTCCGAAGCAGGCGGAAAGAAAACATTCGGGATAGAGTAAAATTTCTGGACTGATGATGCACATCTTTTTCAAGGTCTGAGACGTAGGAAAATACAAAGAGTTTTTTAATAAAATTGTTTATTAAAAAATCACTAATTATATTCTACATTTTGTGTACAACTAGAATCGTTTTGAAAAAATATTTATTTGCTATTAGACTATCGTCGCTTGATTGCCAGCAAATAAAACAGGTATCATGCATAATGGTTTAATAGTTATTTGATATGTCACTGAATCACTCGAAAACAAATTTGGCTACATTAATCAAAAGCAAAATAGAAGTTGTTGTGAACCCCGGAGTCATTTTGAACCATTCATTACGTTTGACAAATTGTTGTATTAATATCAGTTTTTCGATTATTTAACTTTTTGTTTCTTTTTATTATTATATCATTATCTTTATTCTTTTCATTCACATCCACTGAAAGCATTTGGTCACAACGATAAGCTATTGGGTTGTTCGGTTTTTAAAACAAACTTATTTACAACTAAAATTTTTTTTTTATGAATTTTTAATAACTTCTTCCCATATCTCTGGGAGCTTTTTAATTCCTCTATCATAAAAGTCGAGTGGTTGAAAAAAAGCGTTCAATCCGATTTTTCACTTCCTTGTCATCAAATCATTCAATTTATCTAGTTGTACCGTACGAGAAGATGTCAATGACGATGTTCGTCCTGGTCGCCCGAGCACGTCAACAACCGATGAAAACGTTGAAGCAGTGAAGAAAATGATTTTGGATAATCGTCGAATCACTATTAGAGCGGTTGCTGATGATGTTAGCATATTGTTCGGCTCATGCCAAGCAATTTTTACGTATGTTTTAGACATGAAACGTGCGGTAGCGAAGATTGTTTCAAAATTGCTAAATTTTGAGCAAAAACAACGTTGCGTGGACATCGCTCAGAAGCTGCTGACCGCCGTCAACGACGATCCAGATTTCCTCAAAAAGGTCATAACTGCTGACGAACCATGGGTGTATTTCTATGACATTAAAACCAAAGCCATCCCAATGGAAGCGTCCAGAAGAGCCAAGACCAAACAAAGCACGTCAAGTTCGGTCAAATATGAAGGTTTTGCTCACTGTTTTCTTCGATTGCAATGGCGTGGTGCATCATGAATTCTTGTCACAAGCTCGATAAGGTAATAAGGAATACCACCTTGAAGTTAGGCGTCGTTTGCGCGAAGCAATTCGCAAAAAACGCGCAGAATTGTAGAAAAACCAATCATGGAATTTGCACCGTGATAACGAACCAGCAATCATGCCTCAACCACCGTATTCACCGGACTTAGCCCCCGCTGACTTTTTCCTCTTCCCAAAACTGAAGACACCGATGAAAGGAAAGCGTTTTGCTACGATTCAGGAGATAAAAGAAAAATCGAAGCAGGAGCTGTTGGCAATACCAAAAAGCGCGTTTCAGAAGTGTTCCGAGGATTGAAAAGGCTCAAAAAAGACTACTCTTTTGACATCCCACCAAACTGACAACATTGCCATTAAGGATGAAGCAAACTTTAGAGGGGGATTGATGTGGTTCATTTGGTTTCCCCATGATATTTTCCGCATTACATTGTTGTAAACTATCCATTTTTCATCTCCTGTGATGAGCTTCTTCAGAAATGGGGTATTGCTATTTCTTATCTTTAGGTTATCGCAGACGTCAAAGCGATTCAGGCGGTTGGGCTCAGTAGAAAATCTGTCGCTCATAGAAAATCTTTTAAACCATTTCTGGCAATTTCTTTCATTTGGTCCGTTTTCTTCATAAACCGACTTTCATTTTCGGCTGGCTTGAGCAGCTGTTTTTCCTTTTCGGAAATAATACAGCATAATGTGCCTAAAATGCTCTTTTTCGCTCCTTTTTCGCTCCTTTTCCCACTTTTTAAAACCTTTTTTAAAACGCTAAACCACTCACGACTAGAAATAAAACACAAGCAAACCATAGTAAACAGTTTAGATAAGGGGTAGTGTTGTTGTAGCGTTGGAAGGAACTATAAGCCATGAGAAGCGACATTTGGTGAGCTAACGAATCAACCGAACGAACTTTCCGACCAACTCAACATATAACACAGGAAACTAAGCGAAAATAAGACTTTGCGATTAGCCAACTCCCAATACCAAATCATGCTAGAGATGGCGAATGTAACAGCACTAGTATCTATTACCGACCGTGACATGATGGTTAGAACACGTCACTATCATGCATATGACAATGGGTTCGAATCCAGATACAACCGCCTATCATTATTTGAGTGGCGGTCTTCGCGTTGTATCTAGCGCACACTTAGAGGGAGCGAGTAATCGGCAAGTCTAGAAATATTTCCCAAAACTGGTATTCGGAATCATTTTTAACCGTAGCTCGGTGAATGTGCAAAGCTCTACCATATCTCATTCATGGAATGCAATTATTTCCAACGTAGAAAGCGCATGTAAAAACACATTTAGTTATTGCCCAAGTGAATTAATGCGAATTATATTGAAGTCCTGATATTGGGGCCTAAAACGTTCACGGCCATTAATACATTTTTGGCTTGGTCGATCCCCAAAATGTACAGTTAGACTATTTGAAATATTAAGATTTTAAAAGTAAATAATGTTTAAAAACAGCCATTTCGATACAAACTTCAGAGTGAAACGAAGTCGATATTTGTAATCCGCCTACATAGCAGCGGGACCAATTTGGCGCTAATATTCGTAGCGCCAAGTTAATTATTTTATGCTATTTCGTATCTAATTTTTATTAACTATCTGCATATGCTCATGAAAAATGTGGCTTTGATGTCCGATAGAGACATATTTGAGAGACACATTCGTATGAATAAAAAAAAAAAAAACAAATTCCTCTGCATCTCTTCAATGAGACATGGGAGAGCGAATGCGGTGGGCTTATACGCATTCTATTTTTAGACTCACTCAACGGGACTTACGGTTTAACGATGGGTCCGAACATCACTGTTTGAGAAGCATTTAGAAGACTTGTCGATTACACAACTACTCGAAATGTTTGTCTAACACATCGAAGTTACCGCCGTTCAAATAATGATATGTGACTATATGTGGAATTGAACCAGAGATCATGCAAACGATAGTCGGGTGTACCAACCATCGCGCCAGTGTCAGCCACGCAAGAACAAGTTGTGTATTGCGTATTGAAACAACATATTTACATTTTTTTGTACCAATCTTGTAGTTTTTTTTATAAACATTTATGAAATTGCAACAATTGCAATTGTAATTCATTGTGCTCGAACTGTGCGAATGAATTTCTGATCTGATATGATTTTTCATATATTATTGGTGCACATTTTTGAATCACCTAGCAGAGATTAATTTGGTACCCAATGAATAATTGCCTCAAATAAAAACTGAGCCAGCTTATTCGCCGATTGATATCAGAAAATAATAATGAAAATATACCATTTTGATAACATACCGCTGACTTATATGCAGTGAATGTTACCTAATGTTGGTAACCCAAGTTTTCAGTACGTTATTTACCATCAATAGTAATAATTTTGAGCGAGAAAAATATTTCTAGCCACTTTTTTCATACTCTCCACGTTAAAGTATACATAAATATTATTGGTCGTTATAGAAATCCACGCCGATTTAAGTGTGGAGTCAGTAAAATATTGACTGTCAGTTAGGTAGGAGTTGGCAATTTTTAAAATATAGTAGGGGAATCAAAAATTTCTGAAAACAGTGTCGGAATCTTGACATTAACATAAAATTGTGCTTTTATATCTAAAACTTTTTGAAACATTTTTATTGCTCTTTTGAATAATTGAGCTCTTGTTTCATAATTATAAGCCGTCGATATCCAATTTTAGTCCAATACAGTTCACCCTTAATCAGTCAGATTCGGCACTAAGTAGTTGTAGTTGCTCGTCGCAGCACTTTCACTGTACCCTCGCAGATATTTAATCTCAATTATTGTGATTGACTTTATAACAATGAAGCAAATCAAAATAGGATATGAAGAAAATCAAGCGGAAAATAAAAGAATCGACAGAAACTAAACAACGTATTTAACCAATTGCTGTACCAAAGGATCAAACAAAATGGACGTGCGTATGTGAATGTGTGTGTTTACAAGCCAACCCCTCTCACCGAACAATGGCCCAAAGTCTTAAGGTAAAACTTTGTGCTGACTATCTGTAATCCTTGTATTACACTCTCCTTACCAAGTTAATCTTGCACAAGTAGCAAGTGGTAGTTCGCTCATATCCAATTTTGTTTCTTGCAGGGATGTGGAATTGATGTGTTCCCTTCGACAGTATTAATTTTATATCAATTGATTAGGGGCAGTGATCTCGGCCAGGTTAATGGAAATTGCTGTTAAGTTACTTGAAGCAGGGATGATGCTTGCAATAAGGATGCTATGCGTCATGTGTGTATTAATTTTTGAAATGTATTATTGGCGTTTGAAATTTAATTTGGTCTAAAACGCGGCTTCGTAGCTTGAGTGTGCCATAAAAATTGTTTATGTGAACAGAGTTCAGATGGGATAGCCAATAGCATATGAAAAAAACAAATTGTTTCTTCCATATTACTCTAAACTGTTTATATATGCTATATATATACTATTTATATTCCAGTTCATCATAGGAAGATGCCAACAAGTCAGCCCTTCTCCGTAGACCACGACAATGATACCACAAATGCAACTAAACCTACCACCAAGTCGACGAATGATCAACGTCTCTCATCACCGTCGTGCGACGATGATTCGAGTCCCACACACAGAGGATCAATAGCAAACAACACTGAGGACCACAGGGACTCCATAGGTAGCACTGCCCGAGCCCAACACAGAAACAGTGGGTCAAGAGACTCGAACGGCGGCAAAGTGGTTGACACTTATATACGGTCTTCCGGAACTGGTGAAGGCGGTGGCGGTGGCGGAGGCGGCGGTGGCGGTGGCGGCAGTGATAACGACGATGACGAAGAGACTGATGTTATCGGTGACTTAGTGGGACATTTTGGCAAATGGCAGTTTCTAATGACCATACTGCTGTCCCTGTTCCAAGTACCCAACACTTTTCACATATCATCGTCCATATACCAAGTGCGTTTATGGCATATACCAAACTCCCTATAATGTCTAATGCGTCATTTGTGTTTAAGGCGGCCAATAAAGAGTTCTGGTGCAGGCGTCCTGATCATTTGCAACATTTGCCTGTGGATATGTGGCGTAATCTCAGCAACTCTAACGATAATTGCTTTCAAAATCTAGTCGACTGGGACAGCATTAGTAATAATACTATGGAACAATTGACACAGGTAAATGCGAGTTTACAGGAGATGCGGTCGAGGAGTGCGATTTCGATGGTTTGTCTCCAACAACTTAAGAAAGGATTCGAAGTTTAGGTCAATGAAACAAAGTTAAAAAGGATCACAATTAACATTGCTGCCCGGAGTGAATGTAGGTCAAAAAGATATTTTTCGAAAATTAAAATCTTAGGAGATAAAATAGTTCAAAACGAAACACAAAAATGTGAATATATCAGACCCAAACTCTTTAAGTGTGTGTGCCGCACACTTCCATATACAGAGATATATTTTCCTATTCTCTAACGAAATTCCTCATGCATTCATGTGGAGATTCCCACTTAATAACAGTTGTCATATGATGGCGTTTGCTATTTATCTCTTGTTGCAGCAACAATCCACACTAAAAAGTTTCATCGGGAGTAGCGACACCCGCTCGGCGTGCACAGCCTGGGAGTACGAAGTCGACGACAATGTAGGGAACAGTTGGACATCAGAATGGGACCTGGTGTGTGACAAGGAGTATCTGAAAAGCGTCGCTGAAATGTTTTTCCTGCTGGGTGTGGCGACCGGCGGTATCATATCTGGCTATCTCTCTGACAAATTCGGCCGCAAGACAATGCTCTTCATATCGGCTGTCCTCCAAACTATATTCGGTAGGTATTGCCCTTTGCACTTACAATAGTTGACAATTTTTCAATTACATCATAACTACGAGGATATCAGTAGTACTTACACATACCACCACCCCAACACACACGAGTACACCTACATGCACACATACATGCATCATAAGATGGCATTCATTGTGCTGCAAGCACTCTGATTGATCGGCCACTTGCAGCAGGTTTAAGCGACGAGTACGTACTATGTATTTGTATGACTTTGAACTTGACAGTCCCTGCCATGTTCACCTTTCGTTATGATTCATGACCAAACGACCAAACAAAAGGCCAACCGTCCATTTATGTGGCACTTCTACAACTATGTATGATGTAAATACATACGTTCTATGTATGTATACATGAATGTGTGGATCACTTTTAAAATTGTATTAATGGCACTTATCTTCCGGACACTCATTGGTGACAGAACAAGGCTTAATTGAAGAAACGTCTGCCAAAGGATGCATAGCACTGATGTCACTTAAAAATATTCCAGCGGCACACAAACGTCCATATTAATGTATTAGTTTGCCAGTCCCTGCCATGTAGTCCAAGTCAGAAATTAAAAATGCATTCTTACTAGGGATGTGCTATTACTCAGTTAATCAAACTTGGTTATTAATCTACATTGCGATTAATCAGTTGACCGAAAGCTCTGATTATTCACAGCCATTATTATTTGATTTTTGGGTAACCAAACTTGAATAATTTATTAAAAATCCAAACATTTTGTATACAATAACATTTAGAAAGAAATGTACATCAAATAAGAAATATTCAGTTATTGAAACTTTGATTATTTAATTGTTCGATTAGCTAAGTAATCAAGTAAGTGTGTTCCGATTAATCAAAATAATACTTAATTAATTAATCGTAAATATGATTAATCCTGAAGTGTAGCTAATTAATTAATTAATTGATCTAACTTTGGTTAATCGAGTTGACAGATTAATCAATTAATCGCACATCCTTAATTTTTACTCAATTGCCCACGTCAAACAAAAATTATATTAAAAATCAAAATGAAAATTTTAAAAATCAATTTTTAAATTATTTGACTTGAAAAGCTTCAATCCATAAACATAATAATGCCTTAAATTAAATGGAAAGTAACTGAAATTCCTTTCATCAGCCAAAAATAATGTAGGCAATCGTCTGTAACTTCTTGCTGTTCATTTTATAGGATTAGCTCTATATTTCGCCCAGTCCTTCAATTTGTACATATCTCTAAGAGCTCTCCTGGGATTGGTCTCAGTCTCGGTCACCTACTCCGGCCTGATCTTGGCCATCGAGTATGTGGATGGCAAATGGCGCACAATAGCTGGCATGTATAACTTATTTCCACTGCCAATATCATACATGGCTATATCGGGCATTGCTTATCTAACCCAAGATTATCAGCGACTGCAGCTGTGCATCGGAATACCTGGTATCTTCTTGTGCTTCTTGTGGTAAGTTTTTCTAATGGCAGCTCTGTGTGAACTTTCCCGGTGTACTGCTGCATTTCTTCAGGTTTGTCGTTCCCGAATCGCCACGCTGGCTTTTGGTCAAGGGACGAATCGAGGAGGTCAAGCGCATAGTGGAGGCAGCTGCGGAATTCAATAAGCGTGAATTGCCCTGCAATTATGAGGCGATGTTGAAGCCGCCCCCACAAGAGGAGAATTCGACAGACTTCTTGTACCTCTTCAGATCTCGGTATTTAAGGCGCATCACAATCTGTTTCCTCTGCATCTGGTTCACCATGAATTTGGCCTACTATGGTTTTATACTGAACATGAACACCTTTGGCGGTAACGTGTATTTGAATTCGGTAAGTCCCCCAACATTGTGGCAATTAGCAACGCCCACCATTCCAGACTGCGGGACGGACCAACAGGCAGACAAAAAGTTTAGCAGCCACTTGATTATCATGGACAACGACCGAATCAACATGTGAATGTTTACTTTGTGGCTGTGCTCTTTAGAGACATTTAACGTCGCTGTTGTTTTGATTCGGCCAAACGGATTTGTTGGCAACGTGCCCGAAAATTGTCAGAAAATTATGTTTTACTAAGCGTCAGCAGGTTATTTTGTACGTCGGCCTAATAATAACACGGATAGATTGATTTTGTTGTTGCCCCAAAATTGACACTGCCTTCTGTTGCGTCGAGTTAATATGATCTATGGTGACGTCCAGATATTGTTGCTTATCATTGCCATTGGATTCTACAGCAGCGACATGTTAGGGACCACTAATGACATATACCCTTCCATGTCTCTCCCTTAGGCTTTAGCTGGTCTGGTCGAAATACCAGCCATCGCCATTGCCATGTACATTATCTCGAAAGTGGGCAAGAAGTGGCTGTTTAGTGCAACGCTCATATGTGCCGGCATCGCTTGCTGTTGTGCGGCTATAACCGAAGGAAAAGAGGATATTCTATGGCTGAAAATCACATTCATAATGATTGGTGAGTACGTAAGGAAATTCTAGTGAGTATCGATTCTTCAAAAGTCTAACTGATGCGGCTGCATTTGAAGCTGTGGAACACAAAAGTCTCAAATGTCTCTACTTCAGGGCGATTTTACGGGTAGTTGTTTAATTGGAATGCATAAATATTATATTTACAAGTGTATGAATCTATTTGGAGTTTTGTTTTTGGTTGCTGCTGTCTCAATATTTTTTAAATTACAATGCCGAACATGCCCGCAAATAGAATTATTTGAACTACATGCGAGTATCTCGAACAGAAAAATTAAAGGGAAAATTTGTTGAATGTCCATTTGTTTCCAAGAAATTACTACTACTACAGTTTTCATCCAATTAACTTAATTTGTTGTATTTTTTTTACACTTTGTATAAGCTATACATGTTACGTATATACAATCCTGTAATTAAATGACCAAACAGTAAGACCAGTTCTTATTTTTTCAAAAAAAAAAAATTATTTATTCATCCATATCTATTTAATCGCCTTCAAAGTTGTCTCTCCGATGAGATGGTGCGAGTGTCATGGTCGATGCTTATGGTGTAAAGACTAAGAGTTATCTGACCATAAATACAGTCCCTTTTTGCGAGTCCATTTTCCTCCGCAAATAAAGCATAACACTTGAAAAATATTCCTTGTAGGCAGTTTGACCTGACAGAAGAAACGCATAATGCATAATACTGCGATAATCAAAGGAAAGGAATCCTCCTAACTTTAATTTTTGAGAGACTTTCAGCCTCGCTTCATCTTTGGCTCGATAATCATTTGATTAATCGGTTGTTTCCGAATAATAAGCGTAGATCTATGTCTCCTCCTATAATAATGCTTCTTAAAACGTGTTGGGGGTCAAAAATATCTTTACTGATTTTCATATCAATCGAGTTTTGAAGCGTCTAAGGCCCAAAATATCTTTTAAAATGAAATCATCAGCAAGATCCTTAATTGTTAATCGATGATTTTTGTACAATGAATCTCGTAATTGTTGGACGAGACTTTCATCTAATTAATTATATTAAAACGGGGTTTTAACAAACAAAAAATATTTGAAATTAAACTTTATTATCACGAGCGACATCATAATCTTATTAATTACTCATTTAATTAATTAATCGAATATGGCATCATTTTCGAAAAACAGTCATCGTCGAATTGATCAAATTAATCATTATCATAAATTAGTTGCCTAATAAGTCGGCCGATTTTTACATGAACCGAAATATTTTGAGGCAAAACTTAGAGATTTTGTTCGTAAATGTCGAGCGTATTAACTAGATTTACAGAATTCTTCTATTCAATACATTTTAGTAAACATGCAAAATATTCGACGCGAACTAAATTATGAAACCATGCTTTTACTTGGATTTGGATTTCGAGAAAAATCTACTGTTAAATTCGATGTTACAGAATTATGTTATTGAAATAACGTTGTTCAAAAATACATTTTTGAGGCTTCCTGATTTTGATATTATATTGATAATTAATAAAACTTTTATAATGCAAAGCAAACTTAGAGCCACAATTTTTGGCTTTGCACTAAGTATACTACTTTACGTGTCTTTCTATACAGATATTAGAACTATGATACATAAATAATTGGGAGCGACGGCATTTGAAAACTCGATATTATATAAATATATGGTTTCCAATTTTGGTAAACCATGCAACAATCTTTATTTGTTACAAATGGTACATATCGATCATTTGTTGGTTATTAGAATAAGTACTCGTATGTGGTTTGTGTAGTGATAAATTACATGGCATTAAAGCTTTTCGTTGATTAATATCCATTTATAATTTATCAGTTTAGTGATTCCAAACTGCCGGTCTGGCATGGCTGTCAACGGCTAAACATCTGTCATCTGAAGTGTTATTTATTTAGTGAAATGTTGCAATTTACGAATATGGGTCGCTTAACCGAAGAATGCGTAAAAATAATTAAAATGTAGTGCAAAAGTGGTAATTCAAACGCGGTCCAATACGACCGATTTTGGCTTGAGAAGTTTCCAGAAAGCGTAATTTCACTTTTTTCCCACCAAGACCATGCATTAGACTTTTTTGTGGGGCTACATCAAAGACCATGTTTACGCAGATAATCCCCAAACGTTATAGCATATGAAACCCTACATTCATGAATTTATCGCCGAGATACCACCTGAAATGATCAAGCATTATAGTGAAATAAAAGTTTCATCGAAATCACAGCTCTATGTGTTTTACTTAGCTTTACTTTTGAAACCGAATAATGGATAACCTCATTAACTAAGACAATACAAAGCTCACTCAATCAAAAGCGAGACCTCAACTACCTGTTTCCGTCACAAAAAAGGAATCGGATACGAAGGCCTTCGCATAAATTTCAGTTCGAAGATTTGAGCCAGTCACCAAACAACAACTAACATTCCAGCTATGGTTATAATTTGTAGGAAAAGACGACCCTGTGTTCCCAGCATCGCACAAACGGTTGAAAGTGGCTGGGCCATGGAGTTCTAGAAATCCTTTTTTGTTAGCGACCACATTGAAAATATCAAAGTTGTTTTTAACTTCGCATACATATATGGAAAAAAAGCACGAAGGTTACACAAGTAACAACTGCATCAGTTTTTTTTTTAATTATTTTTGCACTAATCTTGCAGTAAACTTGCATGTGGGAAAGTAACCAAATGCAAATTGCCGCATCTGTAGCATCACCTGCAGCTGGTGAATTTCGTGAAAAGTTTCTGTCGCTTTTCTCAAATAAATCTTGTTGGTATTTCGAAAAACTAGACAGTGTGCGTAGTTTTTCGGTGGCAACGCGATGGCGGCGGCTTTGTGAACGCAGTTTAATAGCAATTTTTAAATGCAAGTCTCTTGTTTTGTACATTTGGTAAAGTATATGCAACATTTTGTTTTAAGCTTACAATTTATTACAAAAAAAAATTAAAAAGAAGAGCCCTCCTATGGTAATCCTTTGATAAACCCATTGGATCTCGGAAAATTTTTCATTATTTTTGGTTCGTGAGTTCTTTTTCCGTTCCACTGGATGTTCTTTTTTGCATGGATATGTAGCGGTTGAGTTGTTGGTGGTCAAGCAATAATGAGCTAAACTTAAGTAATGCATTCGATTTGTGTTTTCCAGGCAAGTTCACTATTAGTGCCGGCAATACAATCATGCCCGTTTATACCGCCGAGCTGTATCCTACAGCAATACGTAATGCGGGCGTGGGGGCCTGCAATGTAGCTGCTGGCTTGGCACTCATTCTAACTCCATACCTGTCTTTTTTGGTAACTACTTGTGTAAAAATCTTGTGTACTCTCAAGAGTACATACTACGTTCATACATAATTTCTTTTTGTTTCTCAACGTTTAGAATAAAATTGAAGACCACCTTCTGATGTCGCTACTGACGGCTTGGTGTCTGTTTGGCGGATTTGTTGTCTTGTTCTTGCCAGAGACTATGAAACAGCATTCGAGTAGCAAGTCAAAGGAAGAAAAGTAAGCTGATATAGTAGCGGTAACTGTAGTCATAGTAGTATTCAATAATATGTTGTTGCAATGTCTACACCTATAGACGTTTCTGTTGCAGATGCTAAAATTATTCCAGAATAACACACGCTCAATTAGCTCGGATTTTGGCTGGACCAGAATTTCATTCGATGGCTTTTAAACCGAAACCCCTACAGATATTTTTTGCTGTTAATTTCGTTTCTTAAGAGCATTTGCATATCACTTATATATATTATATGTTTGTTATTTGTTATTAAGGAAAATACCAAACTCCTACAGGCAGGACCTTTAAGTTATTCAACGATTTTTACACCGCAAAAGCCCCACTCCCACTACCACCATCCCAACCACACCCCACCGCCACTCTGCTGGCAATATGATCTAATCTCTATTAATTGTGCATATAGAAATTGTTGTCAATACCACTTCAATTAAGTGTACTTTGTATACATCAAATGGTGTGCTGGTATATAACGCACACAAACACACTGAAACACCGACACCCCAACACTCATCTTTGTTTAGCAAGTAGTCAATTATTTTTACTAACTGTTCCAAACTCAAAGTTAATGTCAATGAAAAAGGAAAGATGTTGTATTTGTCAATTAAACTAAATAGTAATCTAACATAGTGTACATACATAAATACATGCGAATGTACATACACCGTATGTTATGTATGTGACGCATAGGTATCTACATATATACATATGTACATTCGATTGAAATCGATAATCTCTAATGTTTATTGTGCATAATGTAATTGTATTAAATCGTTTACGGATATACAATATAACCCACTTATACACACACACACACACACACACTCATCTACATCCAATTACATCAATAATTGTTATGAAATATTACATAATTATATACAAATACTTGCGTACATGTAAGAAATAATGGATGTTATAATTACTATCTACACACGAATACACGCACGAACATAGCTACATACATTCTCGTCTATATGTATGCGTGTTAGAGATCGTGCTACAGTGCAATGGACGCTGTCTGGACGGACGCATGAATCCAGTTAGCGAAATGGTATTCAATTTGAAAGGAAATGTACTTATATACTACTTCTTCCTATAACTATTTACAATATAAGTAAAAAATCAAAACATGTCATGAATCTAAACTTTTGCTTTCAAACCCCTTCCCCCTCCCCCGTCTCCCACACTATGTAGCTGTTATTAACTCCAACTACCCAATCCCAACTTATCTCCACTCGTTGCTCTTTTATGTTTTATTTGACAATTTTCGTGTCCGCTATCTCCCCATCCCCCGCCCCCTGTGTAATATGTACTTACAATGTAAGCCATTATTAATAAATTCAATGATTATATACTAAGTACACTATATAATACATAATTTCAATAAATAGGTATTTTTTATGTGTTTAGTTTTTTATTAACATTCAAGAGAACTACAAGTACTCGTATAAGTGTTTATGTAGTTTGCCCGAAAAAAAGAAAACAGAAATCAAAATGAATAAAATAAAATTGATGAAAAAACAACATTTTAAAAATCAAAATGTTGCAGCGCAGTGTTTTAATGGGTGGATGGCTGGCATTGCAAAAGGACGAGTATATACTTGAAATGGTGAAGCCTTAAAATCATGTGTACAAATACACTATGGGTATAATAACAATACAAATACATATGCAGTATGTTAACAACCGGCAGAATATTTAGCTTTGACTTTCATTTGAGTAAATTGCCAAACACATTACCTATAAGTACCTTTAGAGTCTATTAGCAAAAGGTTTTCATTACTGTTTGCCCCATCTGAAATGAATTAGAACACAAAAACCTCCTTCATTTATTGTATGTGATCCCTAGTGTAGAAAAATACAGGGAAAATATATTAAAAAACAACACTGTGCAAATAAAGTACAGGGAAAATATATTAAAAAACAACACTGTGTAACGGAATCAGAATTTTTTTGGCAACATACGATATTTTCACACTTTTATCAGAGTTTCCTGTAAAATGTTGAAAAACTATATAAGTATAATTTCCATATAAGTTTAGTGCTGACCAGTGTTCAGGAAGGTTAAATTATTAAAATAATTTTCAAATACAGGGTGGCACACCAATCTTGCTGTAATAAGAAATTCAAATAACTTTTTTTTAATTTATTTTTTTATAGTTTGTATACTATAAAAAAATAAATTAATTTTATTTTATATAACTAATTGTTTTGAAGATGATGGACCGCCGTAAATGATTCTCATGCTCATTTACGTGTATGCGACACCTGAATGGTCGAAATCGGGACTGCCTCAATTATTGTTTTAATGGACTGTTTCAGCTCAGTCAATTTGCTTTGTTTCGTTTCGTACACCTCTTGCTTGACAAAACCCCGAAAAAAATCTTCTGCACTTAGGTCAGGTGAGCTGACAAAAAAAAAACTCCTTCAACATCTTTAAATAACGATTGGTCCCCATTATATGAACATATTATGGTGCAAAAACACAAGTTTTTCTAATTTCAATATTGAAAACTACTTTGAAAATTATGAATAATTAATTAAATTATGAATTAAATTATAATTAATTAAATTATTTCACAAGAAACATAGTACCAAGTATTAGCTAAAATTTTTAGTTAAGAAGCATTGGAAATAACTATCCCACTTTATATACTTATTTAAGAGATCGCCCAAATTGAACACCTCTTAGTGGGCTGTAAGTGTCACAACTGGGCGAAATCAATCCAGTAAAAAAAACCGCTAGTGCAAAGTCTGAAGCTTTCTCTAAAATTATTGGAGTTTTTCAAAATCTTTTCTACAATTTTAACTCTTCAGCATTAACTAAAAACTCAAACACTTGTAATAACTGCCCTGTGGTTATTGAGATATACCAAAAAAAATATGAAATTTTACTGTAGAAGTGTGCAAGGTATGGACAAGTCTTTTCCACTAGAATAATTTTTCTAGTGCGGGTAATTGTGTGTCCTAGCATCGTGGCCAGTATATCAATTCTACACCAAATAAGTGACCCTATATGTCATATTTTATATCACATTTCTACATATATAAACGATAATCTCACTTATCTGGCCAAACAGAGAACAAACCTCGCCTTTAAGTCTGTGGGTTTTTTACTTTTCTAAAATTCTTTCCATTTATTTTCCATTAACTACAACCAATATGAATTGGTACTATACTGATATTGGGAGGAATCATTCCAAATTTTCAGACAAGAGTGTTTACCTAAAATGGAAGCGGTAATTTAAAATTCCTAAAAATTATGTTTTCTGCTTGAGAAACGAGATTAATCATTATATTATGAATAAAAAGCGGACGTATCAACGCTTATCTGACGTTTAGTTGGTACATTTAAGGAGCTGTGAGTCTCAATATGTGATTTAGGGCATAAGAGCTACGTTCAGGTCGAACTTTATGTCTGTGCATTTTTCTTTTAAATTCGCACTGCACACAACTTCATACCTTCAGTTGAGAACAATAATATATTATGGAAAAATTTAACGTAACTACTGAGATATTTACAGAAGTCAATCATAAGAAATAGGAGGGAAATTTTCAATTTTTTCCAAATTTTTAGAAAAAATTTCTGTGAACAAATTGCAATAGATTTTTTAATTTAATTTATATGTCCGTGCATCCCCGTGTGTGTCGAAAGAATGATAAGATCCGAACCACTTAACAGGTGACTGAAAATGTCTCATAGATAGGTTAAGTTCGATTTTCACACAAGAATCAACTCTGGACAAATGGATTTTGTTTATTTTTTTTTTTTTTTATATTAGCAATTATTCTCTATTTAAAGCAATATGTAATTAGTGATAGTGCATGGACAGATACTGGAAAGGACCAACCCAAGTCGTGTACTTTCTTAGGGACCGTTCTAATTATTTGTCTGTTATTGAAAAATACTTAAAAACTATCATTTTACTAAAAATAGGGTGCCAGTCGATAGACGGCGTATGTTCGTTATATTACGTTCGTTCCTGACACGCCAGCTTAAGCGGCGATTGGTCGGTACATGGACCGCGGACGTTACAAATGGTCGTAATCGGTTCAGTGGGGAAAAATTATACATGATATGTTATATGATTATAAAACGAATGGAATCAACTTTGCAATATAAATTATTTCATCAATATTCTTACTAATTTTAAACATCTCCTTCGGGGATTGCAATTGGGACAAATTGATCCATACAAGTATAAAATCCACATTGTAAAAAAATAAGACTTTTTCAGAAATTTAGTAATATTTTTAGCAGTTATTCTTGATTAAAAACAATATGTGACAATAGCATGCTGATACGGAAAGGATCCACTCCAAGGTATACATATTTGCCCAAGTTGTAAAATGAATTTCTATAAAATACGGGCTTTCACTGCGAAGATAAAGCAATTCCTTATTTGAAATGCTCATTTACCCAACAATGACTTGGTTTGTAATCCACGGCCTTGCGTCACAATCGTCAATATCTTCTAATATTAAAAACTTGGCCAAACGTGAAAAAATTTACACTCTTTCAATGCTTCTCCGTAAATAAAACATGTTTGAATTCATTGGTAAAACGAGGTATGTTAACATATTATGCGCCAGAAGAGAATGTCTTCACCGCGGCCTCTGATTTGCAACGAACCGTTAAATCGTCGATGGCGCTGAGGCCCGCAATGATTCGTGTGGTCCGGGCGAACTTGTGCAATCTTTCTTTGAGACGTAGTGCATCCGTTCGAATAATCGGGAACACAGTTACTGGGTAAATGAGGGGGCAACATTTTGCAAAACTCTGTTCGCTCTAAGACCACGAAGTTCTGGTAACGTACTTTAAAATGTAAACGGTGTAGACAAAGAGAGTGAAAGCAGCTCTGAAAAACTCCAGAAAAAGTCCCCGCACAACTCCGGTACAATAGTATTCGATTTCATGTGATTTACACGCTTTGAGCACCTCAAAAGCGCGGGCCCTAGCAAATAAAATAATGTTCGATAGGACTATTACATTTTGTAATATATATTTTCAATAACTTTTGCCAATAACAACAACGAAAACATATTAGTAATGACCAGTAGAGGATAAATACAAAACCAGAAAAGCTTGTCAGTTCATCGCCAACAAAATAAAATCTGTTGTATGTAAATATTTCGCGCAAGTAAATCTTTGAAGCAAAACACATTTTCAATTGAATACGGCTCAGAACAAAATTGATTTTTTCAAAATTAACGGCATTAGAACGATTAGTCGCTAAACAAATAAGAAGCTTTTAGTCGCTTTGTTTCACCATTCAAAACTTAACGGATCTGGCCACAGCTTTAACAGATGGTTTACACTGGCAACGCCAACGGATCAAGTGGACGCGGAGTTGTCTACTTGTTTGCGCATTCAAACATTTGTCGTGCTTTGCTTCTGTAGACAGCGCCGTTCATCAGATATGGCTGTTTATAAAAACCAAACAAACCGTTATCGGAATCAGATCGTTGAAAGCCATTACGGAGGCAACACTATAAATTCGCATAGAAGAACGGAATAAGTTCGGCATTTAAACATGAGTGGTGTTCTGCGTCGAGGATCATTGAGTTTCGATGTCGATTACCGTTCCAAGCGCGGTACTGTTGAATCCAATCTCTATGGCGGCTATCGGGATAAAAAAACTCCACGTACGCCCGAAATCAGTGTAATATCGTTCGATTTCCGGCGGCACTCGCAAGATTTGAAAAAGGACACGAGTCAAGTGAACTACGGAGCGGAGCAAGTGCAAAAAAATCCCAGTGACGACGTCGACAGTGACATCATATCCAATTATATTGGCCACTATGGCAAATGGAATTTCATCTGGACGTTTATCTTGAGTTTATTTCAAATAACTCCCACTTTTCAAATGTTTGCGTTTGTATTTCAGGTGAGGTAATTAGAAATCGTGAACTCAGCATCATACACGATTTGAGTGTTAATTAAATATTGCAATTTGGTGTTTCTCTACGTCAGGAGAACAAAACAACTGTATTTCTGAAGCTTCAATTACCAGCAAATCTGGTATTGCCCAATACTGTAATTATTGTGGACATTCAAAGAACTTAAACTGTTCAGTAAAAAACAAAAAAAACAAATTACAACAACCTTTTTCTTTCCACGAAAAAAATTTACAAACTGCGCTGCCCTAAACGTTTAATCTCGAGTCCGCATTCAGTTAATTTAAAATAAAATAAATAAATGAAAAACAATTTCAACTACCTGGCAAAATTGTTGAAAAAATCTGCCGCTATTGAGACGGAAAACCGCTCGAGAGTGTCAAGTAATTGTGATGTTGATATTGGATCATAATTTTGTTTTTTTTTTTTTTGTATCAGTTTTAAATTGCGTTTAAAATGTGCGCTACTTGGGAAAGATCAAGTGGTTATTCAAATTGGATACAAACATAACGAACACACTAAAGTACAAATTTTACTACGAACTACTGTAAAAAAAGGCCAGACCTTAAGCACATGCATTTGAACACACTTCTCCATACATACAGTAGCAGATTTATGTTTGCACATTTGTATGGGCCAGTGTAATAACTTGAGTATTTCGATGTGTTTGTGAATTCACAAAATGGTACGCTGCCCTCAAGGACAAAGGCAGCACCGATTCACAGCACAGCACATCTAATGATGCCGGGTATTAAATTACCCACCGGGCACTAAACCCACTAACCAACCACCACCACAAAGTTCTAAAGACGGCCGGGCCACATGAGAGAACCCTTTACAGAAGATAACGACAACATCGAAAGTAGTAATGACGGTGGTGACTTTAGATTTACAAAAATCAAACCAAGCAAAAAATGATTGGTTATGCCAGCAAATAATAGCAATCAATGGCACGCACCTCAATCCTCATTGTTCAAGTTAATTCTTGCGCACACACTGCTCACATTGGCAATTTGACCGTATTTTGCATATGAACGAAGCCACGGTGCATCGAACAGATGCATTACTTGCATGTCATTGAGACGGGTATGCTGGCACATTCAATTCAATCACGCACTAAAATATTTAAGCAGGTGAGTGAGGCAGGTTGTCGCACTCAGTAAACTGATGCCAGTGATATGGAAGCAGAAGGCGAATAACCGTCATTTTAACCCCTCCGGCTATCTGCATTTGAAAAACACCAATCAATCGGAGCTTTTATCTCGGCGCCCTTGTACAGATTGTAGACAGAAAATCCATTTTTAACAAACTACATGTTTCACATAAAAAAATGTTTTTCTCCAATATTTTTACATATGGATAATTTATTTTGAATCCGATTCCTTTTAAATATCGAAAATAATTCCTGCCGTGAATTTAAGTGCTAGCGAGGTAGGCTGGGTTTGCAAATTGCCCGCTCTTTACGTTTTTTTTTTATAAAAACTATTCATAACAATTATTCCATAAGTAAATAAGAATATATATTTGAGGTGTACATTTCATTAAAGAAAACAATTAATCTGCCAAAGAATTGAGTCAAATGCGCTTCGATTGTTGACTAGGAGTTGATGCCGGTAACCTGTGTATCCGCAGATCTAAACAATTTAGATCTGTACACTTAGTTTTGCCTTATCAGACCACATTTCCGTATTTTCAAAATGAATAATTTTGGCACCGATAATGGCATAGAAATTCGATCACATAAGAGGTTAGTAACACAGTTTATAATTGCGCTAATATTTTTATAAAATGTTTATTCAACTGATTATGAGTAACACATAAACTCATTGCTGAAAATGCTAACGAAGTCGCTACGACCTCGAGTTATGCTAATTATTTAAAATCAATATTTAGATTTCAGCACTTTGGAAAATGATATTTTCCATTTAATATTATTATTTGTTATGAAACGAACTTCCACTTTATTTGAGATGAAAGGAACAACTTACGTTCAGTATTTCCATTTTAAATTGTAAAAATTTTGTTGAAGAAATGTTCCAATTGAAGTTCAAAAATGCACAATTGTAATTGAGATTTTCTACTTGATAATAATAAAACAACAATTAAAAGTAGTATTCCCCATTTGACATGTATATTTGAAGCGAAATTAGCAAAGTTTATTTCATCAACTTTTCGGCAAGGCAAAAAGAAAAATTTATTTGACGAATATTTGTATTGAGGGCTACAAGAGAATAGTAGCAACAATTTCTGAATCAACAATAGTGTCACAAAATGATTTAAAGTCTTAATGTGATTTCCAGAAACCCCAACTGGACCAATAATATTTCTTTCAAAGAATTAAACCTAACTAATTTTTTAGCCACATCGGCGTTTTTTCGATTTACCTGTCCTCAATACTAAAGAGAAAATTCCAATTTCAACTCATCTTTTATTTACTTTATGTGAAAATTTTCAATTTCACCTGCTTTTTTTCATATTAAAAAGAAGTTTTTGATATCAATCGATCACTTATCCATTGCCTGTATTAGTTTTTCAGCATTAATAAGAAGTCCTGAATAGTAATCTTAGGAAGCGTTTCCATTTCAGTCAAGAAAATCTGTAGCTCGGGAAGAAGATTTTCAAATAACAGTTATCAATTTAAAAAAAAACAATAGAAAACGGAGATAAAGAAATTCCAGTTAAAATATTTTAGTCCCGCAAAACACAAATAGTTAGAATTCATTTCCATGAATTGATTACTTCTTTGTAAAATCAGTCTGCGAGTATATTAAAGTGTAACTGAGACTCTTTTCACGAACATTGCACTGTGTTCATAGATAGAGATACATTATTTCACCATTATAAGTCTCCTCCTCATAAAAATAACTACGGTTCTATGATAGTATTTATCGCAGTTAAATTTAAAATGCATCTAATGCTGCTTAAGAATTCCTCAAATTTTATTTGAAATATACAACTAAATTGTGTTAAATTAAAATCCGATTTAAAATTGAGAAATATAAATCAAGCTTTTTTTCAAATCTCTTATGTTTCGTGTATTTGAAAACCGATTTATGCTGAATAATTGAATAACCTAGTCAATGGTTACACATCGATGTAATAATACTTTTTAATTTATTATATTAAACGTTCTAAAGTCGTACCACAACAATAACGTTCTGCGTTTTAAAGCATATATTGATTTCCCTAGTGAAAATTACATACTCGTTTGTGCGCAAATCAAAAATAAACTTCGCTTGTGGTTATTTACCAACAACTTCTACTTTTGTTTTATATATATAAAGAATCACGTGCACACAACTTTGAATGCCTCATTTCATTTTTTTGAATAAAGCACAACATGCACTGGCACCTAATGCCAGACGAAACCATCTTGCCATATTCCATGGTTCTGACTTCAAGCACTTAATCAGGATAGTGACCCGTATTGTTGTTTCTAAAATGCCATGGCGACTGCTTGCGCTCTAAGAATAAATTACCTGATTATCATTTATTTTTTTTTATGATACAAATGATACATTTCCTGTTTCAACACCCAAAAGTTCGGACATGGAAAAATGTCACTCTCACCTCGCATTATTCTAAAATTCTCTGTGGTGACGATAAATAACGATCTTATTGTGTATTGTGTATCGATGAAACAACCCTTTCTTTTTCGCCAAATGCAGCCTTCTTTCCATAATAAATTAGCTGCATAAATTAGCATTAGCATCCGTTGATGTTTTTTTCCTTTCCCATGTGCATCCCAAAAAACAGACGCCATGACCTTGCTTGCACTTGGAGCCATCTTCCACTTCTTTGGGCATATTTCCGCCATTCCAATTCACTCTTTCGACTGTTACTTTGTCTTAGGTGGGAAGCATATCTCGTCCATGGTTGTAAATTGACGCAAAAATTCGGCTTTATTGCGGTGAAACATCGCCAAATACTCTGCTGAAACATCTTCACGACGATGTGTTTGCTCTATTGAAAGCAAGCGCGGCACCCACCTTGCGCTCAGCTTTCTCATATTCAAATCTTCGGTCAATATGCGATATATAGCACCTTCAACCGGCGATCATCCAATACCATTTTGTGGATTTTCTCAACTTCTTTGTGGATAACTTAACTTCTTCTTACCCCAATTGGTCGACCAGTACGGTGTTCAACTTAGCAGCTCGTACGGCGTCGTTTAAACTCTACTATCCAATATTTTACAATCGTAAATGGAGGAGAAACTTTCAGCACTTTCAATTGAAAATGTATTTTTTGTTATTTTCAATAACCACAAAAATTGCATAAGTTGTTTTTAATAAATAACGAATAAATGGTAAAATTGTTTTAGAAATCCTGAAAAATTTACATTTTTTCTAGATGTGTATAATTATTGTGTGAGCCGATTTCGCTCAATTTCGAGATTTATCTGCACATGGCTATGATAGTTTTATGTCAAATTTCAGTCTCTTATTTCGATCTATTCGACATCTATTATGCTATCGAAAGACACATGGGTGGATGGACATATTTAAATCGGCATAGGTTTTTCCAGTGATTACTCATATTGAATGTTATTGAATATTACGAACGGAATGATGAACTTAGTATGCGCCATCCTGTGGTGGGTGGCTATAAAACACTTATTTTCATATAGCAACCGACAGTTTATGGTCCTCGAAGGAATAAATTTCATAATTTGATATATTATGAAAAAAATATTCTATGTAAACGAATGATCTATTGGACTAATTGCAACCAGTCTTTTGAATAATTGGTACGATTACAATTGGTGAAAAGAATTGTTAATGTCGATGTCTAACAATTTTTTTTTTTGTAAGGAAATTTTAATGCTAATGAAATATGCCCCAGGATTTTTGGTCTAAATTGACTTCTGATAATGAATGCCAAGGTGATGATTTCGTTTCGATATCATTACTTTATCCTTTGGCTTATTAAATAAATCGCTGTGAATGAGATCCTTACCCTTTAAACTAGGTCTTGAAACCAAAGCTAGCTCAGAATGAGTTTTTTTTAATTTTTTCGCGGCCACATATCTAACGGAGGTGGGTGGAGAATGGGCCACAGAAACACATACAGAGAAATTGTTGGACGGCACTAATTTCATTAAGTATTAAAATTTAAACTTCTTTTTGGGATTTATACAATAAACCTAATTTGCGTAAGAAACAAATTTTAGTTTACCTTAGTTATTGCAAGTTGTTTTAATGGAGTCCATTTTCGAAATAACATTAGTTAAGAAAAAATACGAACCAACTCCAAAAAGTTACATTTTCATGCTGATTTATACTCAAATCTGATATTAAGCCACATCTTTATACAGATTCATGGTCAACGAAGACATTTTTCTGATGAGAAACGGGGGCAGTAATTCTAAATGATGCACAGCCTTCATCATAAACTAACATCAGAGTAATCAACATTATTGATAATAGTAAAATAACTCTCCAGGGATGTCACCTTAGTGGTTGCACCGTGTAATTTTCAAGGGGATTAATGCTGAAAAACTACATCGAAACAAACATTGATTTTGATTTCAAAGATTTCTTAGATTTGTTCTATTTATTATATTTAAAGAGATAAGTTAATTTTCAGAAGTGCTACTAAATGTCAATTTTTAGAGACCATCCAAAATGATCATTTAATAGAACTTTTGGAAAGTTTTTCTGAAATACATCTAACTAAATTCAGACGGAGAATCTAACGGTACAATTGAAATCCAAACTTGTTTTAAACAACCTAGCACTAAAATTTAAATTTTAAAGTTATGGGACTCAGAGTAAAATGAAATGTTAGAAATTTAGAGCCGATACTCTCCAATTCCTGAATTTATTACGAATGGGCATAAATGTGATTTTAATGATTCAATCTCTATCAACTCTTATTCTGGAGCCAAATACTGTTTTAGATTAGATTTTCAGAGTCATTGCCGGTTTTGTGAAAAAATTGTTTTATTACACTTTATTATACTTTTTATTATGCTTTATAAAATTCAGTTGTTGCCAAGAGCTTTGGAGTAAAATTACTTTTGAGGTGAGGTTCAGGTAACAGGGCAAAATTATTTTCGCTTTTGCTGACTTCCAGGCGATGTTCAACGGATGGTGTAGACAAATATCTATTAAGAAGTAACGCAGCTTGCAATTGAAGACGTGAGAATGAAATGTGGATATGAACCAAAAAGGTAATTTTACAGAAGAACAAAAAAACAGTTTATATCTAATTGAGTTAGATTCTTTTGCTAACAATGATTTTAGAACGTTTATACACATATATGTATGATAACGAACCAGTATATATTGATTTTAAAAAATTAATTACTATGTTATGGCTTTTTTAAGATTCGGATATGTCCTGTTTTCATATTAATTTTTAGATTTTTTTAATAGCAGCTGGATACAAAGGGTACATTAAGAAGAAATATACATTAAGGCATTTTATTTTGAGACTTTTACATCTTTTTGACATTTTCATACATTTTTTGAGAATTTGACAATATTTTATTGTGTTTTATAACGTTTAACTTTATTCTGAATCAGATTCGTCGTCTTCAGTCACGCTTTCTTCTGGAGCTTCACCTTCTGGAATAACATCACTGTGTGCCTTTGTCAAATCATGGTACCAAGTTAAGAATGCTTCAGGGATATACACTTCCAACTTTTTCATATTTTTTAGCTGTACATATCCAGTTCATAGCCACTTTTCTTACTCATTGAACACTAGATATGATTTTTTCGTATAGCTATTGACATCTAGCAGCAATAATACGAATCGGAGATGTACAATTTTCATACCTAACGATGCGTTAAGTAACAAGGAATAGTAAACTTCATAAAACTCATTTTATCCCAAAATGGTTCATATCCACTTTTCATTCTCCTGTCTTCAATTAATAGTTATATTTTCTCGAAATGCCCCCATTTGTTGCAAAATGTGAATAATTCTTGTAAACAAAAGAAAATATTTAGATATTCTTCATCATCCATCAAGGATGATATCCCTATCTGATTCTATTTGTAATGAGCGCTTTTTACTTAATAATGTTGGTTTTGTGTCAATTTTTTAGTTATTTATATTGATAATAGAAACTAAGCGGAATAACACTATTTCTGATGTATTTAGAAGAAGTTGTATTTATTTGACAATGTTTTAAAAATAAATTATTGGTGCTTAATACATTTCATGTGAAGAATTTTTAGTAAATATTTGGTTGGATATATTTCACACAAAAATTTAAATTTTATGAAACTATTCAAATCATATTTTTTCACTGTTCTCAAACAAAATAATTTAAAAGAAAAAAACTTCCAAAAATCAAGAAAAGTGTTTTTTTTTTTGCATTACGATGTTCTTTTCAAAAACTAGAATTTATCATGAAAAAGTATTAACGAAGTAGTCTACGTCAAATCACGAATATTAGAAACAACGTACACATAAGAACTGTTCCAAATTTCAAGATCGAAAAAAAGAAAGCACCACTTCATATTTCAAATATCAATTGCTAGTATTTGGCGATAAAAATTGCATTAGTCAAATAATATAATATTTACAAAACGCCTCAATTTTTCAGTTTCAGCTTTTAAAAATTTATAAAATAGATATTCACATTTACAAAATAGAAGTCGTATAAACTGTTTCTTAAACCCGTTTTCGTTCTTTGGACACTATAATAATAATATAATAATAATAATAATAATAATAATAATAATAATAATAATAATAAT